>BRDA01009388.1:0-12010 GCA_036984385.1 Crenuchus spilurus | reverse complement strand
AAAATCGACGTAACTAGACGTACAATATAAGGAAACGTCGGAAGAGTGACACTGAGTCCGTCAAGGATGTAACCTCTCACCATGTTTATTCAACATCTTAGGAGAACAAGTGATGAGAGAAGCACTAGAGGGATTTATGGGAGGATTCAAAATTGGTGGAAGGACTATTAACAATCTCAGATATGCAGATGGCATTGTCTTATTGGCCACAACAAAAGAACAACTAGAAGCACTGGTGAGTCACAGTGAGAAGGCTGCAAAGGAATATAACATGCAGATCAATGCAGCTAAAACAAACGTGATGAACACTGAAGATATACTGAAAATAACAATCGAAGGAAGACTTTTTGAGCAAGTAGACTCTTGATGTGGAAGATGTGGAAAATCAAGTCAGTTGGCACCAACACCAAACTAAGACTGATGAAAGCCTTGGTCTGGCCAGTAGCTACATATGGATGTGAAGCCTGGACATTGAAGAAAGTGAAAGAATGACATATTCAAGTTTTTGAGAACAAGTGCATCAGGAAGTTTCACTCATCTTGTTTCACCCCTAAGTCTAGAGAAGATTTTTGTCTTGATTAATTCCATGCATAAGGCTCCAGTTCCCAATTGATTGATTTGATTTTTATTTAGGGATAAATAAGCTCCTCTTCTCCTTGCAGTTTATAACCAGTCCCTGTCTTCTGATACTCTGCCCCCAACCTTGACAGAAGCATCCATATTCCTTCTATTGAAGGAGGATAAAAAATCCCCTTCCTGTGCTGATACAGGCCTTTATCTCTTAAACTTTAATGTAAAAATTCTGGTCAAATTGCTGCAATGCATCTGGAAAGAGTTCTTCCAGAAATAATTTTGCAGGATCAAAATGGTTTGTTAACAACCATTGAGTAAAATTGATTTATATTGGTGGACCCGTCTGCAGGAACAAAACTGAAATTCTGCATAAACTTATATAACTCTGTGAGATTTTGTCCCAGAAACAAAACTATAAACATACCCTGGAAACATTAAAGGGTCTACTTTTCAAATATATAAAGCTTGAATCAAAATATATTAGATATTTGTGAGAGGAGCTTAAATAACCAGGGACACATTTTTCAGAGTGAGTCAGACATCTGCACATTTTCCCGGTCATTCATATGATAATGACATGGTAATTCTGGACATTGCATTAGTAGATAACCGGCTGTGGAATGTGGGAAATGTGAACCTGAACAAAAGACCTCTCACCTGAATGCCACACATATCTCATGAAAATGTATTCTAAGAACCACTAAATGAGTGAAACACATGTCAACTCACATTTGTTAAGCCAGGGGTGTCAAACTCCAATCCAAGCCACATGGTGTACCAGGAGCAAACACGAAGCTAAGCTCCTGCGTCTCTGGTCATAAGTTAATTTTAATAAAGGTTGTGCTTGTAGTTTGTTGTCTTCTTCTATTTCACCCCAAAACTGTAACTGTGCTAGTGAATCTGCGTTTTGTTAACTGGTTAGGAAAAGCGGAATTACGAATATTAAACGAGTGACTAATATTAAACTAATTTTAGTGCAGTTGTGTGTTTCAGGCTGTGCATGTGTGACTCCACTGCCTTCATTCTCAACGTGCGAGTTTGAAACATTTCTTGCACCTCATACCAATTACAATCATAAAATCCTACTTACCGCATGTTAGCATTTTTGACGACTGAAAGATTGGTTTAAGACATTTTAATACCAATTATAGTGTTAAGTTTAGATTGATGAATTCAATGCCTTTTAAGACTTTTTAAGGATCTGCGGGAACCCTGTTTTTGTGGTGTTTTGTTAAATAGTGTCATTTAATGTACTAATTGGTTGTAGACACGTTGGCGCCACATACAAGACAAACAGGTCTGTGTTTTACATATGTAAACAGATATTCTGCTCCCACCTGTTCAGAAAGCTCCTGTTTTGCCTTTCTTTTAGTCATTTCTGGGAGAGCTAGCATGGTGCATGAGGTCGCTGTGACTACCGTCATCAGATGAGAGGGTGTTTAGGGGTCCTGTTTGATGCACCAAAACACAAGCAGGGCATTATGGGATTTGTAGTTGTCATATTGCACTCTGCTCGCAAGGCGTCTGCCCCAGACTAGGACTGGGCAATATATCAAGTTTTTAAGAAATATCAATATATTTTTATATGAGATATAAGATGAGACAATATTGTTTATATTGATATAGTTTGTTGTAGATCCCGTATTTTGCCTCTGCACAACTTCACATTGCCCCTCCTCTCTCCCTCGCAAAAAATACCCCCTCCCCCACTGCTTCACACGTGAGCCAGGCAATAACGGGCCGGCATGGAGACAGAGAGACGTGAAAGAAGCGATCACAGAGCAATTGTTAAGTAAAAAGAAAAACATGATGTTTTGGATTCAGAGTGTCAGATGAGCAGCAGAGTAATGTATTCAAGTCCGGACAAAAGGTTTGATCACCACTAATCTTTTCACCATTTACAACAGCGTCATAAAGAGCAGTAAGAGGAGTGTGTGAAACTGTGTGCTGCAGCCCAGACCGTGAAGCTTTACCAGCCTCAAGTCACGAAACAAACCACATTACAAAACTCATACCTGTGATGTGCTTTTACAATTTCACTGGAAATTGACTTTTTAAAGAACAAGTCAGCCTTTACCTATTTTTGCTCTGTATGTTTCCTGTTTATATGTTAATACCACAGCTGTGACTCTTGTTATGGAAGAAAAGAACATTATTTTATTTGAGGATAATTATTATTTACTATATGCCAATAGTTTTTGCAATTTCCCATGTACATTAATGGTTGAATGGTAATATAAGTGTCTATGTGACATTTGGGACATGTAGCTTTGACTCAGAAGTGATCTTATTACCTTATCGGAAGAAAATATATTGCGATTATATATTGTATATCGATATTCAGCTAAAAATATTGAGATATTTTTAGTCCATATCGCCCAGCCCTACCCCAGACCATGGCTGTAGCGATACATATGTTGTATAATACTGGTGGGGCCAGTACTGGCCAGCTCTAGTACTCATTTGGTATTGTCTTGCGGGCCAAATATAATTACACTGCAGGCCAAATTTGTGTGTTACGCTTTAGAAATAAAACCACATACATTTTCTAAAAAAATTCTAAAACCTGTAATGACCACTGTGAAGCAGACACTCATGGTTACATAGTTCTGAGCTCAAAAGTCTTAACAAGAAATGTTTAGAGTATGTTTTTCACAATATATCAGCACATCTGAAAAAAATTTTTTGTAACCTCAATGTTTACAGTAGATCTAATCAAAAAAAGAAAGATTGACACTCTTACTGTTTTGACACTGTTGTTGAGTTTGAACAAAAGCCTGTGTAACACTTTGGGGAAAAAAAATAATTTTAGATGGGTGTAATTTGTTAGGAAAAAAAAGTCAAGGCATGTCAGACTACATCAGTGTCTGAAATACCCACAGACTCCGGGGAATTTATCGGCTACATGGAATACCATAGCAACTGCACAGCAACAACTTGGCAACCACATTAGGTACCACAGCAACACCTTAGCAACATTGGATACCATAGGTATTACCCAGAAACACCTTACCAGCCACCTTAAACAGGATAAAAAGCACCTAACACCTTAGTAACCACTTTGGATAGCTAAGCAACTACTTTGGATACCATAGCAGCCGCCAAGCAACACCTTAGTAACCACTTTGGATAGTTTAGCAACCACTTGAAATACCATAGCAACCTCTTAACACCACCTTAGCAACCACCTTGGATACCATAGGTATTGCCTAGTGAAACAACTTACCAACCACCTTGGACAGAATAGCAAGCACCTGACTACTCCTTAGCAACCACTTGAAATACCATAGCAACCACCTTGGATACCATAGCAAGCGCATAGCAACACCTCAGCAACCACCTTGGATACCACAGCAAGCGTCTAGGAGTAATCATTTGCAAACCTCATAGAGCCATATTTTATTCACAGCAAATCACAGAACATGCATCAAATAATGAAAGTGAGACACTACCATTTCTTGGAAAATGTTAACTCATTTAGAACTTGATTGCAGCAACACCTCTCTAAAAATGGGGGACAGGGCCAGGTCTACCATTGTGTAACATTCCCCTTTTTACAGTCTGTAAATGTCTGGGAGGTGAGGACACCAATTGGTGGAGTTTTGGAAGATTAATGTTATTCTTGTCTAATGTAGCATTCAAGCTGCTCAACAGTCCTGGGTCTTCTTTGCAGGATTTTTTGTTTCAAGATGCACCAAAGGTTTTCTATTGGTCTAGACCGCAGGCAGGCCAGTTCAGTACCTAGATTCTCCTTCTGCGAAACCAAGCTTTTGTGATGAATGCAGTATGTGTTTATCATTGTCTTGCTGAAGTATGCAAGGCCTTCCAGAAAGAAATATTGTCTGGATGGGAGCATATGTTTAAAAATCTGTGTACTGTACAGCATTGATAGAACTTGGTAGTTGGCACTATTTTTCATGACAGAAATTTTTACTCTCTTGTGTGTATAGGGGAAGCTTCAGTTCTTGCAACATTTGATGTGACTGTAGGAAAGAAGAAGATACCTGTGGCTGGCTGTAGGGTCCAGAAAGGCCAGCTGGACAAGAAGATGAAATTTCGACTCATCAGAAGAAAAGACATTCTCTGGGAAGGTATTTCTCATGCTTTTTCATGGAAGAATTAATTTTTCCACTGCAAATGATCTTAGCAAGTGATATCTTAGCCAGCAAAAACACTTAACATGTATAAAATTTTTAGTGGATTCGCTCCCAACATTCTTAATAATTAGATAACATGTTTCTACTTACTAAAATAGCATTCTTCTGTAGTGTGAATAGAGCTGCGACATCAGATTTTCACTACATGATTATCATGTCCAAAATCATTCATAATAGCAAATTATGTACATTAATATAATAATAATAATAATAATAATAATAGCATTTTCATCAATATTTTTACATATTATTATTATTATTATTATTATTATTATTACTATAACCCCACCCAATAAAATAATCATTAAATTTCTTATTTCTTTATGAGAATGTTAAAGGGTTAAATAATCATAATTATGATTTAAAATAATGAATTAGAATTGAATTACAAATTTTACTGGATTATCTACTTTTAAAGAATCTACTTACAAATATAGCTTGGAAATTAATGTAATGTATTATATCTTGCATAATAATAATAATAATTATTATTATTATTATTATTATTAATTACCTTCATCAATATTTGTGTTTTATAGGATCTCTGACGACACTAAAACATCATAAAGATGATGTACAGATTGTGAAGACAGGCATGGAGTGTGGACTGTCTTTGGACAAGGCCTTTGAGATTAATGTTGGTGATGAAATAGTCTGTTATGAGGAGACAGAAAAACCACAGAGAATATCTTGGGATCCAGGATTTTGAAGGACTGTTGCAAATTGCCTATAGATCATCACAGGTCACTGTGTTCAAAAACTAGATTTGTTTTTCCAGATTTTACATGATGCCACTTGCAATGTATTTAATGATTAAATTAAGCAACATTGTTTACCTTTCCATTTGTAAAAGCTGGCATATTGACTACATAAATTGTATATTTCCATAACCAAAATGAATGCAAAATGAACATGCCGGACATTGAGACAGAATTAATACTTAGTCTTTTTTTCAGTAATGTGTATGTTTTATTTTCAATTTAACAATAAACACCATTGCTGTGTCACTAGAACTTACATTCTGAGATTTTATATATTTATTGTACAGTATGAATATTTCATGTGTTTCTGTTTAATGTTTTTGTTAATTAAAAAAATAGGTGCTAGGTCCTACTGGAAAATGCATTTTTCCTTTATCCAAACATAATGCTTCTCACTTAAACCAAAAAGACATGTCCACAAAAGAAATGTGTGCAAGACTCATGAACAACCTTAGCTAATGTAAGAGAGGCCTTTAGTTGGTTAGAAGATTCCTTCGGTGTCCATTTGACCAGTCAGTATTTGGAGCTAATTTTGTCCTAAAACTACATAAATAAACAAAGCAATCACAATATGGTGTACAATTACAAAACACTACTAACACAGTCTGTTTTACAAACAGAAAACCTGATTGTTGTAAATGAAAATATGATTTGCAAGTAAATACACAGCAGTTTTCGAATACAAATGTAACATGAAGCAATTAAATAAAGCATGATTTTCTATCCTTCCTTTTGACAATTCACAAGGAGTCATATTTGTACAAGGTGCAGGCTCGATGCAAATTTGTGCCTGTTACAAGTGTGCCAAAAGTCATGTGACTCAAAACTGCTGCACTTTTTAACAAACAGGCTACTGTAATACAGACTGTTGATGCGCACTACAAATTCAAGTGTAGATAGCCCCACTTTTTGCGATGTGCAGATGGTGTGACCACAGTAACTTTCTTCACCACGTTAAAATCACAGTAACACACCATCTCAAGTGGCTTCTTACTTTTATAAAACAGTGGTCAACATAAAATAAAGCAATGTTCAATTAATAGATGTATTTATTTTTTATGATACACAATAATATATTCTTCCACCACACAATGAAGTCCATAAACAGTCAACATGAGGATAGATATCGATCTACGTCATCTGATATCAAATAACCAGGACAAAAATACATTTATATATTATAAATATACAGTGAGGAACATAAGTATTTGAACACCCTGCGAATTTGCAAGTTCTCCTACTTAGATATCATGGAGGGGTCTGAAATTTTCATCTGAGGTGCATGTCCACTGTGAGAGACATAATCTAAAAGAACAAATCTGTAAATCACAATGTATGATTTTTTAAATAATTTATTTGTGTGAAGGTCTTGTGAAGTCAGGGGCAGCTAAAACAGGGGAGCTGCTGAGCAGAAGCTTCACAGACTCGAATGAGGTCTGACACTCAGGAGTCCAAACGAAAGGGACGTTTGTGCTCAGCAGACTAGTGAGAGGTGAGACTACAGTAGAAAAATTCTTACAAAAACACCTATAGTAGCCTGCCATGCCTAGGAAACGCCGCAGTTCATGTCTTGTAGTGGCTACAGAAAATGTACAAATACTTGTGACCTTTGCATTGACGGGTTTTAGCATACCCTGTCCTGCCTTTGGCGAATTCACACTTATCCAAATTTAACACAAGGGAGGCTTCTCTTAAATGGATAAAAACAGTTGTGAGAGAAGACAAGTGGTGATCCCAATAACCGTGTGATTAAGGCGTTCCATCACTGAACCAGAGAAACTGGCCTGTAAAGATGATCCTACCACAGGAAGAAGAACCAACACCTGGTCAGAGACACTGAATGAATGTACTTCATGTTTATCAAAAGCCTTTTTCATGTCTTTTTGTGTGGACTGCAATGCAAAAAGACTATGAGCTGTGTCACATGTGTTGCCTAAGGGCTTTCAAGTCAACAACAGATTCTGGTTTGGTCTGCTGAACAGTTGACATCCACTGCTCTTGTAGGGCTTTCAAAGGACCCCTCAGAGCATGTCCAAAAACCAGCTGGGCTGGTGAGAAACCGAGAGACTCCTTCACAAAATGTCTCACTGCAAACAACAACAAAGGGACTCCATCCCAATTCTGCTTGGCTTCCAAATAAAATTTCTTCATCATGCTCTTCAATGTTTGGTGGAACCTTTCTAGGGCACCCCTAGACTCTGGATAAAAAGCAGAGGAAACGGTATGCTGAATGTTGAGCTCACGCATAACCTGAGAAAAGACATGGGACATACAATCAGATCAAAGCACTGATTTTATCATTTTGGGCAAACCAAATGTAGTACAGAATTAAATCAGCTCTTTTATAATGGACTTAGAATTAATGGAGCAAAGAGGTATTGCTTCTGGAAAACTTGTCGCAGCACATATCAACGTAAGCAGGTTGCAATTACCTGAATGAGTCCTAGGCAGAGGACCAACACAATCTATTAACAACCTTTCAAATGGTTCGGCAGACACTGCAATGGGCTGTAACGGAACTGGCTTAATTACCTGGTTATGTTTTCCAGCTAAGTGACAGGTAGAACAGCTTTTACAGTACTGAATAACATAAGTCTTAAGACCTGGCCAAAAGAAGGGCCTCAAACGTTTTTAGTAGGTTTTTGTAATACCCAAATATCCAGCATATGGATGCTCATGAGCTAAAGACAACACCTGAAATCTGAGAACAAAAGGAACCACAATCTGGTAAGCAGCAGAACAATCATCAAAGACAGAGGGGGAAGACCACTTTCTAATTAGCACACCATGTTCTACAAAATAAACACTAGGTAGTGTCACAGAATCTGAAACGAGCGTAACAAAGCTCCAGAGAGGGATCCGCTATTTGGGCCTTAATCAAGCTTTCTCTATTCATGTACGGGCTAACATCAGTAGTTGAGTTTGAAGAGGAAGTGGGTTTCTCAGGCTGTTTAGAAGTGACATTAGTGAACAATGAGGGAGAATCAACATTGTCAGCCATAAAGGTACTAGAGAGATCAACCACATCAGCAAACCATTTGCTTTGTAAGTACATTTTATTTATATAGCACTTTTTTGAGCCATTGCTCCAAAGTACTTCACAACTCTAAAAACAAATGGTAAACATAGAAAAATAAAATAAACAAGTTAAAGCATGGGTGTCAAACTCCAGTCCTGGAGGGCCGGATTCCTGCAAAGTTTGGTGATTTCTCTGCTCTGACACTACAATTAAACCTGCTCATTACCTGCTGAGCTGAATCAGGTGTGTTTGATCAGGAATATCACCAAACTCTGCAGGAATCCGGCCCTCCAGGACTGGAGTTTGACACCCCTGGGTTAAAGTAAAAATAGAAAATTTTACATAAAATACATAACACATTAAAACATAAATTAATTTAATAAAAAAGTAAAATAAACTAAGTAAAGCCCCCCCACACACACTACAAATGCTGATTGTTTAAAAAGGTAAAAATGGGTTTTCAAACCTGATGTTGACAGGAAGGCTGTTCCAGAGTTTGGGTGCATACACAGCAAATCCCCCTTTCGCTTACATTTTGTTCTTGGCACCATCAAAACCCTTTGGTCAGTGGATCTCAGTGACCTTGAAGTATAGTGGGGGAACTAATAACTCACAAATGTACTCTGGGGTCTCATGTGTAAAGCCTTATACGTTTAAAATCCACTCTCCACTTCACTGGCAACCAATGAAGGGAGGCCAACATTGGAGTGATGTGTTCGCTGTGTCTTGTTCTAGTTAAAAGCCAAGCAGCTGCATACTGCGCCATCTGTAGCTTTGCCAAAGCTCTTTGGCTAAGACGTGTATAAGGCATTGCAGTAATCTATGCACGATGACACAAAAGTATGTATGACTCTCTCCAAGTCCTAAAACGATAAAATTCATTAATTATCACACTCGCTTATTCCTAATCAGGATCGCGGTTAGTCCTCTACCCCCTTACTGGGCGCAGGGCAGGGCAATACACTATACAACTAAGCCCAGGACAGGGTGCCAGTCCATCGCTGGGTGAACACAAACGCACACACATACACATACAAACACACACATATGGACAATTTAGAGTACCCAATTCACCTGATCTCCATGTTTTTGGACTGTGGGAGGAAACCGGAGACCTTGGAGGAAACCCACACAGACACGGGGAGAACATGGAAACTCCGCTCAGATGCGGACTCAAACCCAAGACCTCAGCGCTGAGAGGTGAACGTGCTAACCACTAAGCCACCGTGCCACCCAAAACGATAAAATATACTTAATTTTTGCTATGTTCCTGAGCTGAAAAAACATGACTGAATAAGTTTTTTGATGTAGTTGCGAGTCAAACATAACTCCTAGATTTCTTGGGAGAGCATTAACTCTTTATGTGAGAGAACCAAGACAAGAGCCACCTGTACCTCTCTAGGGATTTTATCTTAACCCACAACCAAAAACTTTATCTTGATTCAGCTTAAGAAAGTTGCAGTTCATCCAGATTTTGATGGCGTCTAAGCACTCAGTTAAAATGGCAAAATTACTGAAGTCATTTTTGCTAAAAAAAGAAATACAACTGTGTGTCATCCGTATAGAACTGAAAAGAAATATTGAAACACCTATTTAAAACTCCAAGGGGAAGCATGTACAGAGAAAATAAAATTGGCCTGAGAATGGAGCCCTGGGGTAAGATTCACACAGCAATTTTTTTGTTTGACAAGAAGATAACCAGTCATGTGTAGAACCTGATATGCCAACCCATTCAGAAAGACGCCTATTTAAAATACTGTGGTCCATTGTATCAGATGCAGAACTCAGATCTAGCAACACCAGAATATACACCTTTCCATCATCAGAGTTCATCAGCAAATCACTATCAACTCTCATGAGTGCTGTTTCGGTGCTATGCTTCTTTCGAAAACCTGCCTGGAACTTTTCAAAAATATTATTAGTCTCCAACGCCTTAGCCATGAAGCAAAGTTTAGTTTGGGATCAAGGCTCTTTTTCTTCAGAAGAGGCTGTATACTTGCCACTTTAAATCAGGAACACACCCAGAAGTGAGAGAAAGATTAACCACCTTCAGCAGATAATGACCCACAGATTCTAAAACGTTTTTAAGAAATCTAGGAGGAAGAATGTCAAATGGGCTAGAGGAGGGTTGCAAGTGCTGCACAGTCTCTGTTAACTCGCCCAGAGAAATTTGCAGAAACAGATAAAATGTCCCTATTACAGCAGACAGGAACAACATCCGTGTACATGGATGATGGGGAAATATCATCTATGATAGTGATCTTATTAGTTAAATATTTTAAAAACTGTTCACCGCTGATGACAGACGGGTTGCCAGAGTTGCACCTTTCAAAAGAGAATCAATTGTAGAAAACAAATACCTTGGATTATGCTTATTAGATATAAGTGTTAAAATAAGCAGCTCTTGCATCCCTAACCACATTGTTATATTGCAACATCACATCCTTCATGTAGAGGAAATTAGCCTGAATCTGAAACTCTTTCCATTTACGCTCTGCCTGTCTGTATTTTCTTCTGAGATCTATAACATCACCATTTAGCCACGGAGTAATATGGGATGAGGATTTTGATCTGATCGTATATGGAGCCACTTCATCTAAAATATCTGCAGATAACTTATTAAAATTATTTACCAAATCATTTAAGTCTGTATATCGAAATAGTCATGTAGACAAACTGTTAAAAATAAGTTGTGAATCTAGCAGCTGACTCTCCATTTAAAACCCAAGAGCACATCTTTGAACACACGAGTGGGAACATAGGTAGGAAATGTGGAGGCAGAAATGGGCAAAACACTGCATAACACAAGGTACTGGGCTGCACCTGTATCTCTTAAAATATGTACAGGCAGTCTCTCATCAGCCACCCCAAGACAAACAGAACCCACAGTAATAAAAGGATCAAAAAAGGGGTCTCCAGAAGGAGTGTCCAACACAAAGCATTTACTGGTTTTGTTGTGGGAGACTCAGAGCGAGTTTTCTTTCTTGCTAGCACAGGACAGTCAGCAATCAAGTGACCAACCTGATGACATTAAAAGCATTCACGACTGTCTAACCCATGAGAAGACATTGGTGGGTTATAAGTAGATGGTGGGCTATGTAGGGGCTGTGAATATGGATTTGTGAGTCAAATAGTTAGCACTCTTTGCTCATTTAAATGCACAACCAGCTGACTGGGTATCAGTTCTTGAACTCCTCTAGCAAAACTAGTTGTCTTAAGTCATTAAACATTTTTACCTGGGATGCAGCACACCATTTATCTTGGAGAACAGTTTTCTCATGTGCGAACTCAACAAAAGTCTGACAGTGCATGACAAATTCTGTCTATAGGCCTCTGGCACTAATTCATAAGCTCTCACAATTAATGCTTTTACATCATCATAATCCATGATATTTTCAACAGAGAGGACTGAGCAAATCTTTTTAGATTCTCTCTCTTAGTACTGCACTGTCCAAGTCCAGTTTTTTAATAATCAGTGTTGGGAATAACGGCGTTAAAAA
>BRDA01009387.1:19689-31440 GCA_036984385.1 Crenuchus spilurus | reverse complement strand
AGGATTTCTATGGTGTAATTCCTTTTGAACCCTTCTAAGGTAGTCCGCACTTTTGACCAGTCGTTCACTGATACTGTCTCACACAAGACTAGTAAAACAACCTCCATCCAATGACGTTTGTAATAAAATAAGATGGGATTAATATATGGCTTTATATATGACGTGACTATTTATTTATCCGGAGATTACTATATTTGTATGTGACCGACCGAACTAATCCGGTACGTCCCGGGATCGGATCCACACCGCATACATGATAAAGTATTACACTGTTAACATTCCGATAGGTGATCAGAACACACTCTGTCATAGTCACTTGCTGACCAGTTTTCACGCCTGATGGAATCTTCCCAAGTTTTCCTTAATGTGGTATCTTTAGGAAACCAATGATTTAGGAAACCCTGATTGGCTTGTTTCTACATATTTTAAACTCTCCTGCTGACACATTCAGTGCTGCCATTATGTAAACAACTACATCGGATGTTGCCGGTCGCACATGGAATTGTGTGATTGTGAATAGGACGAATAAACATATTGAATGAAAGGAGACAATAGCTAGGTTTAAGAAAAGATGCTCATTAAAAAATAAATAAATAAAAATTAAATAAAATAAAAACTTTGTCTTTGCAAATAAAGTCTTTGCAGAAAGATACAGAAAGCTGTTAGAAGGCATTACATACTGCCTGAAACCATAAAAAAACAAGATGGAGCTGGTAATGAGGGTCCAAGTTCAACACAAATAAGTGGAAGAACGTTTAATTTTCTATGCTATGCCATTCTTCTTCTGTATTTTTTTGACTAGCTGCAAAGAAGAAATCTGCCTGACTCATGTAGACCCAGAGTTTTCAATAATGACACAAACGCATGCAAACAATTTAAATGGATTACATACAAAATCTAATTATCTTCCATTATCAGATGAAAATGTAGAATTACATGTAAACCCACTCATGGACATACAGGCAAACGATCATGCAGACTATGGATGTGCGCGTGTTCCAGCACAGTCTTAAAAACAAAAACTTATATACAATTCTAATGACCTGATAGAAGTTAAATTAGCCACAAGGCTGGTATCAGCATGCATCACGACAGGCATGGGAACGTTACTCACCAGGTTTGGGACACTGGAAGTGCCCTTCAGAGTGGACTGTAGACTGTTTGCGAGAGCAGTCTTGTTCTGGAGTTGGACATTAACTCCAGCGCCAGTCATCTGCTGCCCTGCACCATGTGCATACTGTTGCCCAAATGGTCCATTGGCAGCACCAAGACACATCTAGACAAGGAAGAGAGCAGAAAAAAAATTAACCTCTTAGTTTTCCAGAATTATTACAGAATGCTTATAATGTGACATTTATTAAACACAATATTCATTTAATTTCTTTTTTGTGAATGTGATTTTTACACAACAGAATTTGACTTCCGCATTTAACCCATCTGTGAAAAACACTAGTGAACACACTAGGCTGTGAAAACACGTGCCCGAAGTGGTGAGCAGCCCTATCCACAGCAAACGGTGTTAGGTGCCTTACTCAAGGGCACTATATAACGGTAATGACAACTGCTGTATATTCAATGTGCATTTTTCTTGCTGTTCTTTGATTACACAGACCGGTAACATCATCTTTATAATTTTTTCAAAATTATGTCCAAGTTTTTTGCCAATTTTGATCCCTTTCCTAATGTAGTAGTAGCCAATTAGCCCATCCCGTCTGTTAGTGTTCACCCCATCACTTTTGCAATGTCCCTGACTCTAGAAAGGTGAAGACAAACAAGTTTCCTCAGTTGCGTGTAATGCAGCCACCGCCTCTTTTCAAACTATCGCTGACACACAGTCACTGGAGAGCCTAACACGCTTGGAGGAAAGCGCAGGATTCCCAGCTCTGAATGGACCAATCAGTAGATGCCTGAGCCAGCGGACATTGCATTGTGAGAGTGATGGGGAGAGAAAGCGCCCAGAGAGAGCACGGTCAATTTTTGCTGTCTTGGGCCCCGGCTGTTGATAGCAAACAGCATGATCAGGATTTGAACTCGCAATCCTCAAGTCATAGAGTCAATGTCTTAGCCTGCTGAGCCACTCAAGGTACCCTGTAACATCAACTTTAAGAAAATTATAACATTACAAAAATTAGTTTAGTGCAAACAGCAAAAAAGAAAAAACACTGAATTATAATTACAAAGAAGTATATACATAATTTGTAAACCAGAGCTTAATTCCATGCTGTAATCTTAGATAACTAATCATTTGATTACATTTATTGTGCTACCTTAGTAGATTAGCCGTTTTGTAGATTAGACAAGTTAGCTAATTAAGCTTCATATTAGTTACCAAGTTAGCAAGAACTGCAATCAAATCAAAATCAAATCAACTTTGTCACATCACCTTACACAGGTGTGAAGGCAAGTAAAAGTGCAAGTGTGTATTCCCTGCTGTACTTAAATAATAAACACTGATTATTTACATATTACAAGCCACCAGTATTTAACATTTCTGATATATAGTTTTTTTGCCCATATGAGTTGTATATCAGAGGCTATGTATACAGATGTACACATTATCTACACATGTAAACATTATGTGCACATAATGTTCCATTTCGTAGCAAACAAATAACTTCAAAAGATAACATCAATAATAATAAAATAACAAAAATAATTAACTATTAAGACAAACTTCACTTCTTCAGTTTAAAACTTGAGATATGAGGTGAATACTGCCTCAAATGTAAAACAAATACTACTTGCATACTGGCGTGCTTGTCCTTTGCTGTTCCAGGCTTACTTGAAGCCAAAGTATGTCCACACAGCACTCCTGCTGCTTTTTTTTTATTGATTAAGACTATTCACGAAAGCTGTGATCTCGTCATCGCTGCCATTTTAGTCTAACAACTTGCACTGCTAGTGAGATCTCATAAGACTTTCTCACTAGCAGTGCGTTAGCCAATGCAGGTCAAAGCAGAAAAGCAGATTTGATATGAATAGTATTGATACTACAAGCAATGAGTCTTGTACCATTACATAATATTCAGCATCAATATTTTTCACAACACCACATTCTTGTGCAAGCATGATCTGATCATGTAAAGCGTTTGATGAAAAGGACACCTTTCCATTGATGAATATATTGTGCTTTGCTGCTGTGTGGCATCCATAGACAAAAAACATGATAATGGAAAAACTGATTTATCCATAAATTCAAAAAGTGCCACCATCAGTCATGAAACGGAGGCTAAACTGAATGGCCATAATAACTTGTAATTGTGGGTGATTTTAATGTTCATAAGGAGGTAGAAAGTGGCCTTTTTAAGGACATTTTATCTAGATTGGTCTCTAGACTTGATCATATTTTAGACATAAACTCTGCTGTGTCTGATCCACTCGTACCAATGCACACTCTGCCACCACACCAGTGTCACTGAAGTGCAGAGAGTGATCCACCACCCAGAAAATACCTGCTTTGTGGCGATCCTATGTGGGACCCGATCATTACAAAAAAAGGGAGAAAGGAGGTTAATAAAGTACACAGAGAAACAGATGGACTACAGTCTGCAATTGTTAAACTACAAAGTGCATCTATATGGTGAGTGAAGCTGATAAAATGGACAATGAATGCAGACACAAGGAGGTGGTTTTAATGAAAAACATCAGTATTTTAGACAAATACAGCAGTGGCAGCTCACTCACCTTGTTAATGTTTCCAGCTTGCTGCGGGTTGACTGCATTATGTGTACCCATCTGAGGTGCTCCTTGGGACAGTGTCTCAGCCAGTACACTGCCCGACAGACTGGCACCCTGCCCACCACCTCCTCCAACCGATGCACTTTGCATGTTTTGTGCCTGGTACTGCATACCTGGAGCTGCTCTGCCTCGTCCAGTTGGCACCATCAGCCCATTCATCATTTGTCCCTGTTGGGTCATGTTAGGGCCCACAAGTCCATGACTCTGGTTGCAGTTCAGCATCGCCTGATTGAAGCCAGTATTGAGGCCCATTCCTGGACTGTTACCTTGACCACTTGGGGTGCCAACAGGTTTCTGGGACTGTGATGGGTGACTTGGAGAACCCTGACCAACATTGCCAGTCAAGTTGGAGCTGCTACCTGACTGCAGGAGTTGAGACAATTGCTTGTGCTTGGCAGCAGCATCCGGAACTATACCACCTAACCTGCTCCCAACTCCTCCATCGCCATTGGAGGGCATTGGCATCAGCCCCAAATCTCCATTGGGTATCAGTTCATCTGGCAGGTCATTTTCCAAGTCAAACAAAGATCCTAAATCTGAATCATGAAAAAGGAAAACAAAATATAAACAAACCATTAATAAAGCCAATAAACTGTAAACAAACTTGTAGAAAGTCCATCAGAAGCCAAATCATTAACAATGTTTTACTGAACGATGACAATGCAGAACATTTAAAAAACGTACACGTATTTTTGCCCATAAGTAAGACAAAAGTATATAAACAGGCCAAACTAGAATAGGTGATGCACATGAAGGCTTCTTTCCATGTAAAGGGGGCAGTCTTAACAGTAGGTCGTCCTGCATACATATGCAGATCTCTAACCAGTCGAGAGGCTGACATGATTTGCCCCAACCGCACAGCTTTTCTCAAAGCTGTGTTCCCACATCAATGTAAAGCAAAAATATTTTAGCACAAGCAAAGTGTCACATCAGCATGAATTTTGTTTCTACCTCTGTACATTTACTTTATGTGCAGAGTAATTAGCATAAAGTAACATGGATACAGTTCATCTTCAGAGGACAAAGGGGTACTCCTATTTTGATGCCTTCCTCTTATAAAAGTATTTAAAAGTAACAAATATCAAGCTTGAGATTTGAGGTGAAAGCGGAAGCTTTACGATAAATGTAATTGAGAAATTGCTTCATATTTTATTATCCCTACAAGTGTACCACGTAATTCCATTCTTTTGGGTTTCCAAAGTTCTTTAAGAGAAATTTCACAGCACTGAGTGTAAAACATAAATTGGTGAGTTTTGTGTTTTTTGATTAATTTTACAATTTTTCTTTTTTTTTTCTCATTTAAAAAACATTAAAAATCTCAACATTTTATAATACGCCAAGAATGACAGACTGTGTCTAATGAACACAAATATGTTACCTAAAGAAAAAACAGAGGGATTGTAGGACAGTAATCAGCAAGAACTTGACTCGTAGCACAGTAAGAAAAGTTGAGCTTACTTCAACCTCATACAAACCACACGAAACAGCCTGATCAATAAGGCAAAGGCAACTTTCCAGTGCCATGCCTACACAGTTCCATCTGGACCTCCTCATGCTCCTTGTACATGCCATAACCTTCCTTCTTGACATTTTATGTGGTGCAGTTAAAGGCATAGCATATTTTTACTCATAATCAAGTACAGTAATGCTATGAAGTTAAAAAGCGAGATGAACATCTTTTTAAATGTGGTGATTTTATAATTTTTGCCAGAGATTATTATTGTAATTTAAGAAGCTATAACTCCATCAGTGATGCTAAAAGGAAGAAATAAAAAAAAAAATTTGCCTAATATTCTGAGACAACATGCGCAGTTTGCTTTAAATTATGATGGAGCCAAAAAGTATTTAGTCAGCCACGGATTGTGCAAGTTCTCCTACTTATAAAGATGAGTGAGATTTTTAAAAAATTTATTTGTAAATTATGGTGAAAAATAAGTATTTGGTCACCCAGAAACAAGCAAGATTTCTGGCTCTCACAGACCTTAACTTCTTTAAGAAGCTCTTCTGTCCTCCACTCGTTACCTGTATTAATGGCACCTGTTTGACCTCATTATTTGTATAAAAGACACCCGTCCACAGCCTCAAACAGTCAGACTCCAAACTCAACCATAGCCACGACCAAAGAGCTGCCGAAGGACACCACGAAGAAAATAGTAGACCTGCACCAGGCTGGGAAGAGTGAATCTACAATAGGCAAGCAGGTTTGTGTGAATAAGTCAACTGTGGGAGCAATTATAAGAAAACGGAAGACATACAAGACCACTGATAACCTCCCTCGATCTGGGGCCCCACGCAAGATCTCTTCCCGTGAGGTCATAATGATCATGAGAACGGTGATCAAAAATCACATAACTACACAGAGGGACCTGATGAATGACCTGCAGAGCGCGGGGACCAAAGTAACAAAGGCCACCATCAGTAACACAGTACGCCGAGCGTAGTGTCCCCCTGCTTAAGCCAGCACATGTCAGGGCCCGTCTGAAGTTTGCCAGAGAGCATATGGATGATCCAGAAGAGGATTGGGAGAATATAATGTGCAGTCAATTGCTTGCTCATTTTAAGAGGTCTTTCATGTTGCATAACATTACTGATATAGTTGTTTAGAAAGACAAAATTTTTCTGATTACTCGATTAATCGCTGAAAAAAGAAAAAAAAAATCTGCAAAAATTTTGATTACAATAATATTTGACAGTTGCAGCTCTACTACCAATACATTATAAATGCTGATATTACTCGATTTGAGGGATAGAACAATGTCCATGTTTGGACGTCAATACAATCCAGCATTTGTGGAACAATTTGATACATGCAGGTCACAAGTGCCATCCAATCAACCTGAACAACTTGCTCTAACAGATATAAGGCTGGAACTGCAGCAAAAACTGATTCTACTAAGTAAAAGATTTGAATATTTATACAGGAAACATTTTTGGATTTTAATCTGTACATACTGTAAGCTCTGCTGACCTGTTTTTTTTTTGTTTGCTTTATTTGCTCTGAATATTTACTTTGAGTTGAAATACAAACTTCTGTCTAGAATAATCTGCCATAAGACATATCTGAGCCCATGTACATATAAAAGTGATCAAAATGATACTTGTACTTTTACACAGAAATTCTGAAAACTTTGCAACGTGAATGAATTAAACATATAAAATAATAAAACCATTTCTAACTTAGGCCTGGTCTAGTCACCTAGTCCTCTCCATAATGGTTATGATACACCAAACTAACTTTGAAGCACTAGCACCAGCAGCAGCTGACTGATGATTGCGTTGTCAGCACATTGTCACTTCTACTGTGAAAATGATGCACGACTGACACGCTGTGCTTCAGCTGCTATTTGACGCACATGATGAAAAAAAAAAAAAAAAAACACAGTATAGCTCTTCTTGGCAGAAAATGGCATTACCATGTATTTGAAATCAAAGGGGAAAAATGAAAATCTTCAGATGTCTCAGCTGTCAAGTTTGGAAGTACAATGGCAGTACAAATGTCCCTTCAGGGCAAAGAGCCCAAGCTGGTCTTCTCAAATTTCAGTTTTCATATACATGAGGTAAAATCCACTCCCCTCTCACAAACAAAGAAAATAAAAGTTGGCATCCAAGTTTAAACCACACACACTCAAACGTTTGTGCCTCAACAAAGTGACTGAAGTCACACTGGTGCTCCCCAGTGGACTGAGTGTGGAAATGACAGTGAATTGTTACAGTGTACTGTAAGCATGCCTTGACTATCCTTTTTTGTTTTTAGAACTATTTTTGCTCTAAAACAGCATATAATCAAACTCTACAAGACATGTGACACCTTTCAGACTTTAACACCTCAGAGATGCAACTTTGGCAATTGATACCATCTCTGCCTCCTATAGACGCAGGAAAAAAACCTGTCAATTACCATTACAACGAATAACTTCTATTTATCTATTTCTTTTCACATTTGTGCCCATTCACGATACATTCTCTCCACACCAGGTCTTTCCTTTATTTTCCTGCATATTAGTCATAGTGATGAAATAATGGAGTAAGTGGTCTCCTGCATGGAATTCAGAACTGAAATAAAAAAAGATTCCACTCTCTAGATGATCAGGACATTGTGTTAGGTGATTCACAGCAACATGTGTGCAACTCCAGGGGAGTATGAATTTATTTATTTGTTTGTATGTCTGTATAATTATATTTGGGAAAGCCTGGGAAAAGTGATACTCACTGGCAAAAGGAGCTGCTACAGAATTCACTGCAAATGACTTTTAAAAGTTTGTTCAGAATTAAAATTACTAAAAGCACAGGACAGACAGTGGGGCCAAAAAGTGTTTAGCCTGCCATAGGCCTGGGCGATAAACCGAAAATTTACAGATACCGAAATTTATGACAACAACCGACGTCATTTTGCCCATGTCGGTATTTTCGGTGTCTTAAAAAATGAAAAGAAAAGTCGTTTTTTCTTTTTTGTTGGCTACGTTCATGTTCCTTTAAGACGCTGCACTCCGCGCTGTCTGTAGGGCAGCCTGTAGTCACGTGACTACAGGCTGCCCTAGTCACGTGACTACAGGCTGCCCTAGTCACGTGACTACAGGCTGCCCTAGTCACGTGACTACAGGCTGCCCTACCAGTGCGGGCCCTACGGAGAATGGTCTGACTGCAGAGCAACACACCCACGGATTTATGCCAGCAGGTTTACGCCAGTGGCAGCGCATATGCGGTAAACACATGTAAACTGGGAATGTTAAAGGAGGTTTGCGACGGTTATACGTGTTGCAATGCATATTTCCATACAAGAAGGAAGATCGTTGCCGATATATGAGCTATGTGACACATGCTGCGGCAAATATCATTGTCCATTTTGCTCCATAGAGTATTATAAGCCAACATCAGCCAGTAAACTTAGGAGTCATCTCAAACTACATTTTAACATATGATTAAGCCTCAAATTACAGCTTTTAAAACGGTATACTCAACAAGGTTTATATACCTTGTTGTCATTTGAGGCTTAATCATATTTATATAATTAAATACATCGTTAGATATTGTACAATTTATGTTGTACTGTTGTGTCAAATGCCGGTTACTGTCATTACTAAGCTTTTCAGAGACCTACAATTATTTTTATGGCTGCACACTTTATAGAATTTATTTTCTCATGTTTCAGGATGCACTGTTCACCGTCAAAGACATTTTCTTCATTTATTTATGCTTTAAAGTGAAAGTGGTAATAAAAAGGGAATTGTACCATCAATATAACTGGCTGTGAAGTATTTGTTGGCCTAACATTCTTTATTTTTTGGGTGTGTGTGTATTAGTATTATCGTCCATTTATCATTATCGAGGTGAACTGCACAATATATCACAATATTGATTTAGGCCATATCGTCCCAGCCCTAGTCTGCCACTGATTGAGCAAGTTCTCATACTGAGAAAGATGAGAGAGATCTGTAATTTTCATCAGGTACACTTCAACTATGAAAAACAAAATTAGGAAAAAATCCAGGAAATCACATTGTAGGATTTTTAAAGAATTTGTAAATTATGGTGGAAAATAAGTATTTGGTCAATTACCAACCAGCGAGAAGTCTGGCTCTCAAAGACCTGTTAGTTCATCTTTAAGAAGCCCTCCTATTCTGCAGAGACCCATGACAGGCAGCCTAAGCGCCAGCCCAGAACTTTTGATTCAGACCAGAGAAACAAACTACAGGTGTGAAAATACCCTGTATCAGACATTTCAAAATGAACACCGAAAAAAAGCTCAGTGTTTCACCAGAAAAGCAGCATCGTGTGGCGCACTGATTATGCGTTTATGCCACTTGGCGCTCTGAACAGGCGTTACATCAAGAAAACAGCGAACAGTGGTGAACCTTCCCAGGAATAGCTGGATTACCAAAATTACCCCAAGAACGTATTGACTCATCCAGGAGGTCACAACCGAAACCAGAAAAACATCTAAAAGCACTGCAGGTCTCACTGTTAAGATCAGTGTTCATGATTAAACAATGAGAGAGAGACTGGCCAAAACCACTGCTGACCAAACAGAACATAATTTTGGGAAAATATTCTGTGGACTTACGAGAAAAGTTTACACATCTAGCATAAAACTAGCACAGCATTTCAAAAAATATCATACCAACAGTCAAACATGGTGGTGGTAGTGCGATGGTCTGGGGCTGCTTTAGGGACCTGGATGGCTAGTGTACTTGGGTTCTGCAGGACAATGATCCAAAGCACACCAGCAAGTGCATCTCTGAATGGCTCAAAAAAAATAATGTTTTATAGTGGCCTAGACAAAGTCCAGACTTAAATCTGATTGAAATGCCTTGGCATGACCATAAACAAGCCTTTCATGCTCGAAGACCCACTAGCGTGGTTGAATTAAAACAATTCTGCATAGAAAAATGGGTCAAAAAAAAAAAAAAAAAAAGATGTGAAAGACTCATTGACAGTTATCGCAAATGCTTGATTGGTGGCTCAACCAGTTATTAGGTTTAGGAGGCAATTACTTTTTCACACAGATCCAGGTTGGTTTTGATAACTTTTTTCACTTAATAAATGAAAACACTGAAAAACTGCATTTTGTCTTCACTCAAGCTATATTTATCTGATATTTAAATATGTTACATTTAATAATCTGACACATTTAAGTGTGACATATGTGCAAAAACAAAGGAAATGTCTAACAGGACAAATTTACTCTCAGCTCTGTATCTTGATTAATTGTTTGTCTTTTTTTATTTTGGTTAATGTGGCCAACTTTTAAAGTACAATCTTAAAGTGGTCCATGTTGCACCACTTCATTTTAAACCATTACTTTTATTTATGTATTGTTTCAATTATTTATAGATATTTTAGTTTGGCTACTTTTCAGAATATGAATATGTCTATCTTCTCCTGAGATTCCTACCTTGCCGTGGTGGAGAAGCTTGAGAGAACCTTTGAATCTAAGAGCGATACCATCTGGAGCTATGCTCCTGGTAGGGCCACCCTTGATGGCAAGGTCGAAGAGGTTCCAGACAAAGAGCGATCACACTCCTCTTCCAACAGGACCTGGAACTGTGGGCTGCAGCATGGTTCTTACAACTTTAAGTGTTATGTTGCTTTACTGCTAATAACACTGGATGTTGATTTTTCATGATGAGGTGTATGCTAGGTGACAAGAGATTGGGATGCTATGCTAGGTGACAAGAGATTGGGATGCTTAGTCAGTCTATTTATCCCACAGAACACAAATTAAGTCGAAAACTAAGAATGCCATACTGGCTCGGACGTCGCAAAGGATAAAAAGGTCTGCGGTACCCACTGAGAGAGACAGGGTGGGTATTGAGAAGTGTACTACTGGCTTATCAAAGGTCGTATTGCGCAATACAACAAGGAAAGAAGATGAAGAGAAGCTAAACAGCAGACTTCGTGTCAAGATTGTACAATGGAATGTGAGGGGTCTAAACTCACTTGGCAAGTTATCAATACTTAGTAGTGAATTGGAAAGACTGAACATCAGCATTTGTGGATTGTCTGAGACTAAGTGGTCAGGCACTGGACACTTCAAGACAAAGGATGGACACAGTGCTGTTCTCAGGCAAAGAGTCGTGAACATCATGGAGTTGCTATCTGGATTCACAGAAGAGTTTCTACATGTCTAAAATCCTACAATCCAGTGAGCAGCAGAGTCATATCACCCACATTTGCTTCAAAGCCAAGAGATATGACCCTTATTCAGTGTTATGCACCAACCGCAAACAAGCAAGACGAAGAAATTGAATAGTACTACAGGGAATTTGAACAGGTACTTGTGGATTCAATTCAACTGGACCTTGGAAAACTCAGACAGGACCAGTTCAAGCTGCAGTACCAAGTGGAGGTTGCCAACAGATTTGAAGATTTATCAAGACTTCAAGAACTACACACACCAGATGAACTGTGGCAGCAAATAAAGAATGTCATGCTGGAAGCTGCTAAGACAATACAGAAGAACCACATCAAACACAAGAACTGGATTACCAGCGAAACCTTTGAGTGGATTAAGAA
>BRDA01009387.1:0-19589 GCA_036984385.1 Crenuchus spilurus | reverse complement strand
CAAACTAAGACTAATGAAAGCCTTGGTCTGGCCAGTAGCTACATATGGATGTGAAGCCTGGACACTGAAGAAAGAGGAAGAAAGACGTATTCAGGGTTTTGAGAACAACTGCATCAGGAAGTTGCTGAAAATCTCATGGATGAAGATGATGACCACTGAGCAAGTCTATGAGATGTCTAGAACTCAAAAGGAGTTACTGATGCATGTTAAATCCCCCAAGTTACGTTACTTCGGTCATGTGATGAGGCATGCACATGAGAGCATTGAAGGAAGTGTTATAACTGGGCTTGTGGAGGGAGTCCGAAGACATGGAAGACCAAGAATAACCTGGATGGATAACATCAAGACATGGACTGGATTATCAGGTGCTAGCCTGCTACAAGTAACCAGAGACAGATGGCATTGGAGAGAAGTGACTCGTCTGTGCAGCCTACCATCGCGAAGCAATGGCGGCGTGTGACATGACATATGTCTATATTACTTTTCATATTTTTTCTGTTTCTATATTTTTTAGATATATTTTTTAATTAAAATAAAAAAACAACATTCAAGTGAGCTAGTGTAGATGCAGTTATTCATAAGGTTACATGATTTTTATGCTACCAATTAGGGTTGGGCGGTATTGGTGTTTTTCATACCTTGGTATGAGCTTGAGAAAATGTATGGCTATTTAAATAAAGTTTAATATAAATAATACATTTATAGTGAGTGCAAATGAGTACACATAAGTGCCCAAAGCTGTGGGCAGCCCCTATCCATGGCACCCGTAAAGAAGTCGGGGGTTAGGTGCCTTGATCAAGGGCACTTCAGTCGTGTCCTGCCTGGGGATCGAACCAACAACCTTCTAAGTCAGAAGAAGGGATCTCCAACACAGCTGCCCCTGTTGTAGAAGTACAACAGATAAAAAAAGAAACTGTTTTTGGTCTCTGGAGGAGGCCACATCATAGCAGAGCAGACCGACACAGCCTCAAGAACCATTTGGCTCGACACTGAAAAAGAGGCCAGAGACGGACCTACTCACTACAGTGAAATGGAGAAATGCATTTTGAAATATGTAATATAAAACTGTATTTTTACTGCAAAATGCAAAAAATTGTTAATCTGAACCTTTACACAAAAGAGTAGATAATTCATAACATTTTAGCCAATTCGGTCAAGAGACTCTTTGGCTATCAGTTTCCATTTTTACCAAAGTTACCACAAGGACATGAACAGTGATTATAACTTGCTTGTCTAATATCCTCATCTCCTTTTTCACTGTTGTGACCAAGAAAATTCTTTACAAAATTGAAGTGTACCTAAGCTGGCTTATAGATAAACCTCTCTATCTGTCAATACATCAGTAAAAATAGAAATAATCTTTTGCTTTAGGCTAACTCAGCTTTGGTTAGCCTGCTACATGCTGTGTTTGATGCATTACAAAATAGCTTTAACAGCTCGGCTTAGACAAGCTTATTTTATACAAGTTGCTCCCAGCCCAGGTGACAAACATGGTTTTTGTGATTAATGACTGGAAACATCCCAGGAAATGTATTTTTGTACATGTTTCTAACATATTCTCAGAGCTTCAACACACATGTTGTGCATGTGAAGCTGCACTGTTCAGGGTACAGGTCAAACATAAGCTTAGTTCTGCTCAGCATGGTAGAAGTTTATGTGTATTGACGGTTTGGTATTTTAGGGATAAACTTTATATTTTGGGGGATTCAAATTAGCAGACAGGTATGACCAAGCACATCCAATGCTACTGCTGGGACCGCAATTGTGAAAAGAAATTGTTTGAATGCAACTGCTCAGTGCACACCTTCACTGGTGTCCAGCCATTTTGTCTCAACTCAAACAAGACAATACTACTGGACTGGGAGATTTTACAAGCCCGATTTCTGGAAAAGTTGAGACACTATCTAAAAATGTAATAAAAACTGAAATCAGTCATTTGTTAATTCACGATGCATTATTTAACAGAAAAAAGGCAAAAGACGTGTTTTCAAAAATTAACTTAATTCTATTTGTTAAATATAAACTTTTAGACATTTAGAAATTGTTGCCAACAACACATTCAAAAAAAGTTGGGACAGAGATATGTTTAACATTGGGTCACATCACCTTTACCTTTCATTACATTTTTAGTCATATTGAAACTGAAGATACCAATTGCTTAAGTTTTGCAAGTAAAACTGTTGCCCACTCTTGCTGTAAACAAGAATTGAGTTGCCCAACAGTCCGACCACTTCATGATGTTCCATACATATTCAATAAGAGAGATTTGAACTGCAGGTAGGTCAGTGAAACACACACACACACTGTCTACAAAGCCACACTGTTGTAAATTGTGCAGAATGAGGCCTGGGATTATACTGCTGAAATAAACATGGAATTCCTGGGAAAATATGTCGTCTTGGCAGCCATTTGTCTCTCCTAAATACCAATACAGTGGATCCTCAGTTATCGTTTGTCCCGATTTTCGTACAAGTCGGTTATCTTCAACTTTTTCAGGAAAATTTTGCCCCAGTTATTATTCATTTGCCTGGTTTTCACTGGGGTGTCCGCATAACTTGCAGCAAATTTCACAAAAACAAAGCATCCATCCATGCGTTTGTTACTCTCCAACACATTCATCGTTCATTCTATTGATTAACATTACTTTTTTTGGGAAATACTGCTTCAGTTATCTTCGTTTTGGTTATCATCAGGCACTTTACAACAGATTTATAATGAATAATCCTCTACATCATTGGTATCGTCACATCCATGCATCAGGCACGAGTGTGTATCAGTGAAATCACAGATGCTGGTTTCACTGGTAACTGTTTGGATGTTCCTTTTCATCTTTGGCACATAAAATCCAATGTCCATTTTTCCCAAAACAACAAGCAGAAACATGGACCACAGAACGTTTAATTCGTCACTCAGTCCAGATGACTTTCGATCCAATGACCTCAATGGTGTTTCTGTGCAAAATTAATGTCTTCCTCTTTGCATAATACAGTTTCAGGTTGCATTGCTTGAGGCAGTGGTGGATGATCATCCAAGCCCGTGTGGTAATGTCCATTATGGTAGCATGACAGTTTCTCAAACATACCAACTGAGCGCTCATGTGTCACCCATATTCAGCAGCTTTTTCCATCTTTGGCCTTTACACACAAAGATTTCTACTGACTCCCTGAATCTTTTCAAGATATTATGAACTGTAGATGAAATGATGGACGATCTCACAAAGTTTGGCCAGAAGTGACGAATCATGACCCACCCCTGCCTGTAAAGTCTAGGCCTTTGGTGGATGATCCTTTTATACTCAATACTGATGAACCCATTACCAGTTTATTGCTAATTGTGGAAACTTCCAGAACTGTGTTACTAGAATAACCTTTTCAGCTGTTTATTCTGTACCACCTTTGAGTGTGCTGCAGCCATCAATGTTTAAATTTATTCAGCAGAAATAACTTTTTCATTGAAAACACTACTTGAAAATATTTTGTCAACAACCAACCAAGTGAATTAACATTTTCAGGGTGCTTTCACACCAGAAAGTCCGAACCATGGTCCGAACCAAGGTTACCTTATATATATTTGGTCCAGTTAGGTTTGTTTTCACATTTTTGCGAGCGCACCAGAAACCTTTATTATGACACGCCCACGTGCTGTCGTCATCACTTACGTTTAGTGCATCTTCCTACACTCGACACTGATTGGTTTGTAGAAGGACGTGCGTCTGACGCGTTTAAATACTTCTATATTCTGCTGCTGCAGTTTCTTTAGTATAGGTTGATCTGTCATCTCCTTTCTCTCTCATCCTCTCAGAAAATAAGCTGCACATTTCAGTTTTTCAAGCTGACTTTTCACATGCTCATCTGACCAAAATTATATTAAACAGTTTGTCTCTTCCTCGCTCCACATGCTACCACGGCTCATTTTTGCTGCTGTTCTGGTTATTTTACTTCTGTTGTTGTTAATGCCTGCATCAACTTCCTGTATTTGGTACAATAGTCAGAACAATCTAGAAAAGTGTTTTCACACTGCATACGAACCCGGACCATGGTTCAGTACATCTGGACCGAGACCACCTCTTTTGGTCATAATTTTTGCTCCTTTGGCCCTGACCGTGGTTTGTGGCCATTTTCACACCTGCTATTTTGGTTCGGACCAAACTGAAAAGTCAGAAAGTCCAGACCAAAGAATGTAGGTGTGAAAGCACCCTTAGAAAGTATTTCAACTTTTCTGGAAATGGAGTTTGTAGGGGGGGGAAATCAATTTCTCCCAAAGTTAACACCATAAGAAACAAGGGATGTAACAGGGATGTAAAACATTATCCACAATTTCTCTCTGTAGACTTCTACACCATAGTTGGCAGCATAAGGTGTAAACTCATTGCAGTCTGGAAAATAATGCCTGGGTTGTGTTCAAATTAAAGTACATTTTTGTGCAGAATTGAGCTGTTATATACCAGTGCCTGGTAGAAAATTCAAGAAGCTAACTTCAGCTTTGTGATTTCAACTAATTTAAAGAGATTCAGCAGAGGTTTATAGACATTTTTGGCTGTGTATACAAATAGCTGCCTGGCGCTCAATGTTGCATGGTTATAACACTGACATGGTTATAATCTGGCTTAGCATGCCTGAAAGTGGTTTAACTGTGCTATTTTGCTCTTATGCGTCACTGGAGATGGGGTGGGGAGTCAATTCACAAAGAATCAATTCTTCAAGTTCCCAAGATTCAATGTCGACTCACGTATCACTAAGCGGAGAGTCTTGTTTTTGATGATGGAGCTTAATTCACACTGGCTAGGATCTCTGTACAACCTCTTAAAGGAGTGAGCAGATACTCAAACCAACCGTTCTGAGCAGGGCTGTTTAGTATTAACTGTATTTACTTGCGGAAAGGGGATATAATAGGTAATTTTAAATATATCAAAGATTTGTTTCTAATAAGATGCGCATGCTTAAATTTTTTTAGGTTTTTATCATTTTCCCTTAAATTTTCACCACCCTTGTGTTTTTTAATTTGTTTCATTCCATGATAATGTAAAACAAAATATTTTTGAATGTCGTATATACAGTTGTAATTAAAATTATTAATCTCATTGCAAATTAGGTTCATTAGCAAAATGTGTGCAATGTTTGCAATAAACCAATCAAACAAGAACAATTTCAATAGCTCAAAAACTAATATGTCCAAATTTTAGACAAAACGTCACTTTTAATGACTACTGTAGTCTTAGAGAATCCTTCACAAAAGCACACATTTGCAAATCAGGTGTCATCTCAAGCACACCTGATACAACTAATCAAGGGCTTCATTAGTTGCATCAGGTGTGTTTAAGGTAAAACATCAAATAGGCTGCCTGGACTGGCTTAGGGGCTTGCTGACTGTGATGTTTGACTGCATGTTGAGAGTTGTCCAAAACTTAAAATAATTTCATTGAACAAACAAGAAAAATAATACAAAAAGGTAGCAAAGGCACTAAACTAGGCCTGGGCGATAAACCGACAATTTACCAATACCGAAATTTATGACAAGAACCGTCATTTTGCCCATGTCGGTATTTTTGGTGTCTTAAAAAAATTTAAATAAAAGTCATTTTGTCTTTTATGGTTGGTACATTCACGTTCCTTTAAGACGCTGCTCTCCCTGCTGTCACATGATTACAGGCTGCCATACCATTGCGGGCCCTACAGAGAATGGTCTGACTGCAGAGCCACGGATTTACGCCAGCACTTTTACGCCAGTGGCAGTGCATACGCGGTAAACACATGTAAACTGCGAATGTTAAAGGAGGTTTGCGACAGTTATATGTGTTGCAATGCATATTTCCATACAAGAAGGAAGATCGTTGCCGATACATGAGAGATGTGACACATACTGTGACAAATATCATTGTCCATTTTGCTCCATTGAGTATAAGCCAACATCAGCGAGTAAACTTAGGAGTCACCTCAAACTACATTTTAACCAAGCAGTCCAGCATGAAGGTAAGTCAGTTAACACAACAGTAACAGTCTTTTGACACAACAGTACAACATAGGTTGTACAATAAGTCAAACAATATCTAACATGATAGTTATCTACAATGCCGAACATGTCATAGCTGTATATATAATATATAATATATCTATATATCTATAATATCTATATATCTATAATATCTATATATCTATAATATCTATATATCTATATATCTATAATATCTATATCTATATATCTATAATATCTATATCTATATATCTATAATATCTATATCTATATATCTATAATATCTATATCTATATATATAATATCTATATCTATATATATAATATCTATATCTATATATATAATATCTATATCTATATATATATATATGATTAAGCCTCAAATTACAACTTTTAAAATAGTATACTCAACAAGGTTTATATACCTTGTTGTCGTCATGAGGCTTAATCATATTTATATAATCATATACATCGTTAGATATTGTACAATTTATGTTGTACTGTTGTGTCAAATGCCGGCTACTGTCATTACTAATCCTTTCAGAGAACTACAATTATTTTTATGGCCAAACATTTTATAGAATTTATTTTCTCATGTTTCAGGATACTCTATTCACCGATATGGCACAGGGTGCAGGGTTTTTTGATGCAAATTCTAAATACCACCTCAGGAGTGAGTGTACTGATGAGGTTAATGGTGTCGTTTCTGTCCAAGACATTTTCTTCATTTATTTATACTTTAAAGTTAATTAAAGTGGTAATAAAAAAGGAAATTGTACCATCAATATAACTGGCTGTGAAGTATTTATGTTGGCCTAACATTATTTGTAGGGAATGTGTGTATTAATATTATCGTTTATTTATCGTTATCGAGGTGAACTGCTCAATATATCGCAATATTGATTTTAGGGCATATTGTCCCAGCCTTACACTGAACCATGGATGCATCATTCACAAGTTAATCAAATACTGGCTACACTACCTAGATGTGGCAGAAAGAGGAAGCTCTCAACGACTGCCACCAGATTTCTGAAGAGCCATTTGGTCAAAAACCCTCAAGTGTCTACGGTACATTTGCAGCAGTTTGGTGGCAGTGGGCACTGAGGTTTCAGTTTGCACAGTAAGGTACATAAACGCTGAAGGTGTCCATGGCTGAACCCAAAATTGTGCACCTCCTACTGACTCAAAAGCCACTAAATTTTTGGAATTCAATTCAGTGCCACACTGAAATAAAATGACATTTTCAGGCTTATGGATCAGCAGCATATCAGGAGGTTTATAGGAATGAAGCATATGCTGAAAAGAACACCCTGCCTACAGGGAAAAATGGTGGTGGCTGGTTGATACTTTGGGAATACTTTGGTATTTGTAGCATGTGGAGGGCAAGATGAATTCAATCAAGTTTCAGGAAATCCAAGAAGAAAACATCATGGCTTTTGTGAGGAAGATGAAGCTTGGGCATCATTGGATGTTCCAACAGGATGGCGATACCAAGAATAACTCAAAGTACACCAAGGCTTGGTTTCAGAAGTAGTGTTGGAAGATTCTGGAGTGGTCATTGCAGTCGCATGACTAAAACCCCATTTTAAAAAAATACTGGGTGGGATTCAAAAAAGGCGGTTGCAGCATGCAAACCCACAAAAATCTCACATATCACTAAGAGTTTACAATGGAACTTAATTCTGATCTCTGTGGAACTTCATGCAAGAAGAGGTAATGAGCAGAAGTAGAAACTCAAACCATTTTGTTTTTGGCAGTTTAGAAAGTCTGAGAAAGTTTGCAGCTGTGTTTAAACCTTTTGGTATTTTAATCAAAGTGTGTCACAGACATTTCATTAAGACCCCCAGTGAACTGTATTAGCATGTGGAAAGGGGATGTAATAGGTCACCTTTAAAGATAATATCAATGCTTTTTGTTTAATAAGAAGCATATGCTAAGACAATTAGGTTTAATCATTTTCCCTTTAATTTTCATCACCCTTGTGATTTTAAAAACTATTCCTTAATACTGTAAAGACACTTAGTATCATGGTATATCTTAACATACATATACTAATTTAATACTAAGATTATAATGAATATTTAACTGTACACTATGCAATAAAAGAACTTGTGTGAAAATTAAGTTTTGTAAATAGACAATGGACTTCTCATACTTCATGGTCTTACAAGGCAGACGTCACAGCAGGAAAACAATTTTTTGGTTATTTTTTCCATCTTTTGTCACAAAAGATGTTTGTGGGAGCAAGATTGACCAGGACTACAAACGATTTAGAGACCTACCTGCATGATTTCAAAGGCAAGTACCTCATAAGTTTACATTAGCCAGTTATTTCTAATATTTGTAATCAAATACATTGATGAACTGTGCAATCAAGAACAATGACAGTAATGACAGAAAGATTATCAATCTTTCTCCATTCATACGTATATAACTATTAAGGTAGCTGTAGAGAAGGTGGTTTTAAGTTACTGCAGTAAAAACAAAATCTTTATAGGAAATAATTTATGGCTAAATCTGTTTGATTTTATAGGCAATGGCCAGTTTGTTCTAAAAATGTAATAGAGCATGCTCTTTAAGGTGTACATTTGTCATTGATGCATCAAGAAAGCAATTTCTCTGCATGTCCATGTCGAGTTTTCACATTTTGAACATGCACTCTCATGCAAGTAAGCTCTTGGGTGAACTAAAACTGTTTCCTCAAAAGCTAGTCAATAGTCTGGTCTTCAGTCTCTTTATAAGTTGCCCCATAAGACATTGCTGGTAATCATCTGGAAGTGCCTCTTTTTATGCAGAACTGAATCTCTTTGTCCCTTCTAACAGCATATATCCACTTCTTCCTGGTATTAACTGTTGCAGGGAAATTAGTGAAATGCCCAATGTGGTTGTTTTACTTTAGAGTATAAGGGAATATTACACCTACAGTGAGATGTTGTGTTAGCAACATCTGTTGTTTTGCCTACTATGAGGCCTTCCACCATGTTAAGCCAGGAAGTGTGAAAAGTGTCCATTACAGTATCACTTCCATTTAAGAAAGCTGTACGATGTGCAAGAAACTCTCCCAAATACTTTGGTTGCTTGTATCTTCAAGACTAATAGGTGATATTTTACACCTAACCACAGAACTATTATTTTTGAGAAAAATGCATTGTTTCGTATCTGGATGGTTTTACAGATCTATAAAGATTAGTACATTAACAGTAGTGCATACAATTTATGAACCAAGAATGGACTTCTCATACATTGAGTATCTCCCAAGGGCATAACAGTGCTGCCCCACTGGGGTAACAAAGACTCCAACGAGTGGTACAGAGTAAATGACATGCCACACTCAACTAGTTAACCTCTATAACGAACACAAGAGCAACAAGGAAAGTGTCAGGAATCTCCATTGAGTGCATATTATGACTGGGCCTGCAAAGCTGATGCATGGTGAAAGTGGACATATTCTGATTGGACTGTGCATTTCAGGCCATTTTCCACACTGCAGCTTAAAACAAATTTCCAGTCACGTTTTTATTACTATGAGGAAAATAAATTCAAGAGTAACATGCAAAAAAAACACAATAAAATAAGCTTAGCAGCAGGAATAATGTATGATCTGACTGTCTATTATCTGACATCAGCACAGACAGGACACACTAGTATTAGATATAGTTAGCCTAGCTTGCTAAGCTTAACATCTTACAATTTTGGATCCCTGACATTGCATTACTAGTACTGCATATCACGAAGTGAGATCTACACTTAATCATACTTTAAAAGCAATCATCAAACAGCACCATTCTAGGTCATATGTATAAGGTTACTTCTGCCTTGTTTTATGTAGTTTATAAAGAAGTTCTACTATGTCCAACTTCAGCCAGTCTACTGTGCTAGACAGCTGGAAGGGTTGCCAGATCCATGGGTTTCACAACACATTCTTCTATTTTTAAATAAGGAGTCAAGCTCCTAAGCGTATAATTTTGTAATCTGTATTCATATTACATTTTGAAAATAATATGTAGATTTAAAAGTAACACTTCTTTTATCAATTTAAACAGACACTGGGGCTGGAAAATATGGCAACCCTGACAGCTGGCTAGCTATGTTAGACAACTAAAAGTGAACTAAGCCAAGTAGAAGTGTTCTCGCTAAGAACAGGCTAGTAGACGACACCTATTATTCGTGTATGTTCTCACCTGGACCGTCGGATGAAGATAGAGCAGGTGAATTGAGCTTTGGACGCTTTGGGTTGGGAGGTCCCATGTCCAGGAGGTTGTCAGCCATTGTGTGACCAGGTCTTGAGGATTGTTTTTCAAGGACGGGTAGTTAAGTGAAGGAAGGATGCGCCGTAGGAATAGCACGGGACTAAAGCTTGTAGTTTAAAGGAGAAAAATGAGTAGCACTAGCAAGCACTGCTAGCAAGCCTTTAAAAACCCCGGCTCAAAATACAAGCAACAGCGCCCCGCTTCGCCACTGACATTCACCCCATGATAATCCAACACCTAGTCTCCTCATAATTAACCTTATTTACGTCCTAAATACCTCACTCATTTATATAAAAAAGCACATATATTTATAAACGAGCACAATTCATTATCTAACCTTCTACGTCATCGGCGTTGGTACTTTCAAACAAGCCATTTTCTCCGAGTTAAAATAATTATCTTCAAGACCCATTTCGGTTGAAATTAAAAATAAGCGACATGTATGTTGTAGAGATAGCGCTGCGTTGTTTGCATTTCAGCGCAGCACCGACACAGAGCAGAAATTAGCGTTCGCTCAATAGGGAAATCACATATACGGAGCTTTCCCGGCTAACAAAAACACACAATGAACCTCAGTTTTTATATATCTGTGCTCAATGTCGCAAGGAAGCTTTTTAGGGTCGGTCCAAAAGTCCTGCATTCGTATAAATATTATTATGCTCCTCCGAAGTCCCGATTCTCATCCGCGACAAGATGGCGGCTGTTGATTCCTTCGATACAAAAAGTTTTTTTTTTCTTTTCCAGCCAGACCGTGCAGGAGGCGGAGCCACAGAGCCACGCCTTTACGTAAACGTCACTCCAGCCACACATGAGGGGGCTACACTAGAAATACTAAGTTCACTGTGCATTTCAGTGTTTATTTCGTCTCACAGCAGTTGGGCTTATTTGAGACAGTCCACATTTAAGGCAGTTGTGTTTAAATATAAACATATTTTAAAAATATGTATTTTTTATATCTGGTGAGGACCTGAGGAGGATTAACGGTCCCCAGAACTTTGACTAACATTATGTAAATATTCTCTAAACGTTACTACACACTGGATAAGTTGTTGTCTTGTTGGATGAAGTATTTAGTCATAAATGTGAGGAAACTCATTCCCTGCACCCATCAGATGTCCAACAAAGCTTCACTGTCACCCACCAACACCTACAAGAGTACCATGGTACCACCATCATACTAGTGTCCAAAATATTATTCAATGGGAACATTTATAATGGAATAAATTACTTATGTTTTTGGACACTAGTATGATAGTACCATGGTACTTTACTGTAGGAAGTTTCTAGGCCATTATTGACATCTGCAACAGGTCCCATTTTATTCCTCATAACATGAAACAAGAGCGAGAATGATAATGCAGGTTAGCTTATCAACCAATTTCTTAATCCACTGCTTTTTGATATGACAAATTTAGATTTTTTAAAGTACAGTTTATCAGTATAGCCTAGTCTGTAAGTTTAGTGTATTTTTTCCACTACACACACACCATCATTTGATATTAACAAGGCCGTAACATTCAACTTGAAATTAGAACACATCTAATATGTTTTATCTGTTCATCATTCTAATCATTTCAGAGCTTCTAAGAACAAAATTATCTTCCTGATGATGATTTGCATTGCTACTTAAATAGGATAAATCCCACATTTTTAACAAAAAGATATTTAGCCTTCAGTCAGCTGTGCAGCGATCACTCCTGAACATACTATATTTTTGAGTGTAGAAGTTGAGTAGGATGTGCACATGCAGATTTTCTAGGGCAGGATCTTTCATATGAATGACAAATACTTGTACACACAAACACAAGGATTCAAAAGGCATGCGTGCACATCCTGCCAGTATGGCCCGAGTGCAGGACAACTGCAGTCACAAAATGTATAAATGACAAAAAATGTCTGAGTGTCAAAAATATCAAAAATAATGTAAAAGAGTGGACCATGGCAAAGGTGCTGTTAACCAAGTGGTTTGATCATCGTTCTATGCTTATGGCTTCCAAATAGTGGGACCTGGAAATTAAGGTGAAGTAGTGAGGTGGGATCAAAAGAAACAGCTCAACTGCAGTACTGAAGAGAGTAAAGCACACCAGAGCACTCCCCAGCAGTACACATTGGATCTACTGCACTTCAAAATCAATGTAGCAGAAGCTCTTGTGCAAGCTGTGAAGCCACAAGTAGCAAGGAAAACAGAAAGACCAGGTTTCTGACAATGCCTGACACATTCAGGCCCAGATTTTGGTCCAGAACCTAGGTAGGTAATCATATATGGAAATTATGTACAATATATGAGCCAGATATAGGCCATATCTTTTAAATATGCTCACTTTAGAATGTGTGGGCTAGATATGACCACATCTTTGGTTCTGGACATTTGTGTGAAGGCCAAATCAAGGTCATATTGGTTAGTTCTACACATTTACATTGTGTGGGTTAGATCTGGACAGAGAACACAGTCATATACTGGAATGCAACAAGGCTAAAATATGGCCTACAAGTGGACCAGAGACATTTCATTGATAATTGTCCCACAAACACTGACACTTTTTTTTACACAATCTCAGCATTAAATTAGAAGTTGAGGATCAGACTGTAGGCTTTGAGAAATACTGACAAAGTCCAAAAGTATTAGTTTGCACATATCTCACTTAATTTAATGTTTATTGCAGCTTTGTGCTAATTAAATCTACATTACTGATCAAAACTTTTGGAATATCCCGATTTTTCCAGTTTTCTATTGAAAATGATTCCGTTTAATGTCTCATTGCACTCTGAAATGAAAGCTTAGGAGTTAAATAAAAACTCATGGGATCAGTTTATAGACAAAAATGTCATCTAAACTTTGGACACGTCAAAGTAGCCAGGGGCACAGCACCAAATTCTGGGCCCTATGCAAAAGCAGTGCCCAGCCACCCCTATTATTACAGGAAATATTATTTCCTTTAATATTTAAAGGAAAATAAAAATCCAGACTCCTCAAGGGCCCTCACCCTACTTGGGGCCATGGTAACTCAGTCCCCCTTTTCAGCCCACTACAATACCCGTTTGTCAGATATAACAGCTGAACACACTCATGACATTCTTTCTACAATAGACATCAAACATTCTTCAGACAGTTCTTCACTAATCTGCTGCAGAACGTCACATAAATGTTGGCACTTGTAGGTTTGCTTTGCTTTTCACTTCATCCCAAATCAGCTGGATGTGGTTTAAGTCTGGAGACTGTGCTCCACTCCATGTTTTAAAGCTGACCATCTTGTTTTTTCCTGAGATAGTTCTGGCAGACCTTGGACTTATGTGTTATTATCTTACTGTAGGATGAAGCCCTACCAACTAAAACTGTTCTAAAACTTTTGACCAGTAGTGTATATCAGTGATTTTGCTCAGACTATAAGGAGAATAAAGCCTTTTTATATCATTTCAAATGAGCACATTAAAATGACTTTGAAACATTAGTTTTTCCTCAGTTTGTCTTTCTCATTTTCAGTTATACTTTCAGGTATAGGTTATATTTCACTTTCACCTTCCATGTGCTGCATATGATTCAATCAGTTCAATGGAGCAATAGATAAATATCACGTTTACATATAGATAAAACTTAAGTGAGACTATGTCAAATATGCACTGCTTTTATAAGCTTGTTTGAGAAATAACCCATTGGCCTCAGTGACTATCCAGAATCACTATATAAGAGACTACAGTGGTTATCTAAGTATCTCACCATGCTGAGCAAACCAATCAAATAACTAACTAGATGTGCATTGTTTACATGACAAGGCAATCAGTTAGGTATTTGTTAACTTTGTCACTAAAATGTTCTCAACAAAGCCACAGTTGTCTTAGATAGACTGTTTGCTAAATATTACTGTCTACTACAGTCTATATTACTTTTATCCTGTGGCACTGTAGTATAGCTACCCATAGTCAAAGTTTTAATACCTTTAACTATAGGAGCTGTATGGAATTTGAAATATCTTTTCTAACCAAAGGCAAATGTTTTGATCAGTGATTGAACAATGCTGGTGTTGATACAAGAAAAGAAAATTATGATTAAGAAAATGAATTAAGATGAGACGTACCTTCAGAAAAAGTACGGATAGAAGGGAACATATGGTAAGATTTAAGTATTGATGTCAAGTTTCAGACAAACCTAACACAAACAGTTTTTGTTCAAGATGAAGTCCTGCAAAAACCCTTTTTGCAAAGATTAGAAATTAGGATGAACAAATTTTAGGGTACACATTCCAAATATGTTGTGCATGTAGCCGATGAAAATAAAATGAACATCCAATAACTTGATCAGGCTCACAGTGATTGGCATCCCACAGTGAATAGTTGACTTTTCCCAAACCTTTGATTAGGGATGGAACTGAAATGTCCAGGGTGGTAGACAAGAATGTAGGACAAGGGCAGATACCCTTTTCACTTCAGTACATTAGTCTTCATAGTGGGCATATGCATTTTTTGTGTAAGATGGATGGATGGATAGATTATTGACACAAAGTAAAATAGTTTAGAGATTATTTATTATTAACATGCTCAAAAGTAAGAGTTAAAGTTTGTACAAAAGCTAAAAAAGGTGATACAAAACTTAAAGGCTGAAGCATTACATCACTTCCATGTTGTTCTTCTGCTGTAAAATAGAGGATGCCATTAGGATTGTGTGCACACTAAACCAGCAGACATAATTATTTACCCTTTCTGAAGGAGGCATGCCCTTTAAATGTAAAATAGTATTGGCTTACTGTAATGCACTTAAACAGATCCTGTAGAACTCTCCAGGACAGTAGATATCCAAGACGGGGGCTAGATAACATTATATTGTACACTGGAACATACTACATGTTATGTTTTGTCTTAAATTAACCATTTGGCAGCTCATTGTCAATGAGAACATTACCAGCTGTTTCGGTGGTAATCAGTGCCTGGTGCAGGAAACGACTACTAACATTTGTTTGTTGTGGAGAACAAGCCGGACAATCTCATGAAAAAGCCATAAGAGTATTTTTTCTTATGCTTTTATGCCCTTTAATTGTAAAAGAGAAGTGGCTTGTTACAGTACAATTAAACACATCTTTCAGTGCTCTGAAATCACATATGTATCCATGTAAATACACAACTGAAACAAATTATTCAGACAATGAAAAAAACAACCATTCCTAACACTGAGGCCCCAATTTACTAAGATCTAATATAGTGAGTGCTGATTTGCACATGCAGTATTGTAGATTTGCAGGTTCAACTAATGTCCTGTACAGACGATGGAACATGTAAAAAGACCCAAAACAACAGGGCGGATTTAAGGGGCATTAATCAACAATGCTCTTCAGAGTGTCTGTGCAGATGGGGGCAGCCAGGTTAGCATGTTATTTACTGAAAACTGTTATGAACATGAGTACAGGTGCAAATTTGTAATTTGCTCGTCATAATCCTGTTTGTCTGAAATGGCATGGATAACTGCTTAACTGGTTGCATCACTTGAATAACTCGTAGTTTCAACAGTTCTTTGAAGACTGATCTGCTGAAAATGGAAAATTCTTTGACAATTTTGAAAATGTATCTTTTAAAAAGTGATTTGGTCGTGGAAAATGTATCTGCTGATCTGCTTAAATCATTGGTATCTACTTGTCATTATCATACAGAGGAAATAAAATAAATAAATATATAGATTATTTGTGCTCACTGAGTAAATTCTAGATGGTCTCAGGCATCACTTTAGCTTTGCATATAATCTAGCCGTTATACATACACTACACCAGCACTGAGGCTTCCTTTGTTTTTGCAACATATAGGGTTGAATCAGCTAAGGATGAAATGTTTAGAGATCATGCTGTTTTTCCCGATCAGTTGGGGGTTCGTCCGGGATTTGATATGTCAGTTTCACAGGTGTAATTTTGGAAATATAATTTTGATTGCAGAATGATGATTGCTGATTAACTTGTGATGTGGATAAGTGCAGTATATATGAGGGAGTTTGTGATAATTTCATTTCCAGCAGACTACATCTCTTGATTTGGGTTTTATGGTTGGGAATGAGGTAGCTCGTTTGTGTATGAACTAATTAACATTCGCTTTAGTTGGTAGTTTTGTTCTTTTCTTCTCATCCCATTTCCTATTCGTCTGTTGTGTTAGATCAACTAAATATAGAAGTTAAATAAAGACAGAATAAAGTTATAGAGGAAGAAAAAGCTGCAACAAAGAAGTATAGTAAGAAAATAAAAAAATATATATTGAGAAGGACCTTGAAATGAATAAGTAGTGCAGAGGTTGTGGAGCTAGAGAGGACAAATTTAATCTTAAATTAGGAATATTTGCCATATTTAGAATCTAGGCAACCAGCTCTGTTTGTTAGATGCTTAAATGCCACATCACCTGCTCTGTGTTTGGTAAAGACATAATTTGTTATTTTTGTAAAAATCAGGTCATATCATTCCCAGTTGAGGGTACTGGTTTACTCGTAGGAAATGATCTAGCAAGTGACCAGGCCAGAATCTGATTCTGTGAGTTATTCCACTGACTTTACCCACTAGTTTTAATGTGAATACTGCAGTTCTTGCACTAGTCCTTATGAGAAGTAATAGTTTGATGCAGCAATTTGTTAGACCTGAAAAAGACAGGAGAACAGATTTAAGTGCTTAGCACCCCTGACAGGACGAGTAGGAGACCTGACGGGTGCTGTGGATAGGGTTGCCTACCACTAGTGTGTGTCTGTGTTTCACTGCACAAATGAATAAAATGTGGAAGTAAAATTTCCCCATTGTGGGACTAATAAAGGATTATAAAATAAAAAATTAAATAAAAAGTAAAGCCAATTGAACCACTGAGCCACAGTTCAGGTGGGGTACCTGTTGTCTGTTCTCTTGTCCTCATATAGACTTTTTTTGTTAGTGGGGTCATTGTGCTATGTTGAATGGGCACTGGGTTATTGGTGCCTAAAAATTACAAAGAGCTTCTTTTACCGGCATTATGAACAGAGGTTACATCTCTGAGCTACAAATGCACTGACAACCCCATGTCTTGCTTACTTGGAACTGGACGTAGAACTGCTTTACTATTTTGGTGAAGCAGTGTGGACTAGTTAATACTGCAATTTGGAATGTTTATTGCTGTATATGCTCAGGTTGTTTTAATTTTGTGTTCATTGTGTGAACACAATGGTAAAACAACCCAATACACAAAACTGATTGAACATACTAATGCAATCCTCATGAGCAAATCAGCACTGACATTTTTGTGGGTGATACCAAGTATGCATGCATGTTTACATGCTCTGACTGTTCAGGGCCTATCAGGGGCCTGAGTATTTTGAAAAGATTATTAATAAAATTGCTATGCGATTTAGGAAGTTACTCCACTATTCAAGTGTCAAGTAAACGTTTTCTCATGTCAGCAAACACAGACCAGCCACAACATTAATACTACTCACATATCAAGTGAATAACACTGATCACCAGTGGTAGATGTGACGTTCTGGGATCAAGTACACGGTAAGAGAAATCTTTAAAGTATGTTTACGTAGCGTGGTGGAGAACACATTGATGTGTTGGTTGCTGGGGAAAATATATAAGCATGTAGACCTGAACAGTTGAGATAAGGATCAAATAGAGCATGTCTGAAACAGCAAGGCTTCTGTGGTTCTCTCATACAGCAGTGTAACCTACCAACAGTGCCCTCGAAATTCTGATTGAGCATCTGTGGGAGGTACTGGAGCAGCAAGTCCAATCTGTTGCAGGTCCACCTCACAACTTAAAGGATCTGTTCTGAACATTTTGATGCCAGATACCACAAAGCACCTTCAGAGGTCATGTAGAGTTCATGACTCAGTTGGTTGGAGTCGTTTTGGTACTACACAGCATATTTGATGACCAACAACATATTACCCACAATAGCTTTTTTTTTTGTTACCCGATTTTCTCCATTTGACCCACCCATTCGTTGACTCTCCCTATCACTTGTAATGTCCCTGACTCTAGGAGGGTGCAAAATAACACAAGCCTCCTCTAATGCATGTGAAGTCAAGCTCCGCCTCTTTTCCAACTGCTGCCAATACATCACCGCCAGGCAACCAACACACTCAGAGGAAAGTGAGGATCCCAAGTCCTGATGGATCACCTGGCACATGCCTGAGCCAGCCGACATTACTTAGTAGTGCTGGGAAGAGAGTGCTATCTTACCCATCTGGAGAGAGCACGGCCAATTTTTGCTCTCTCAGAACCCGGCTGCTGATGGCAAACAGCCCCACCTGGGATTTGAACATGCGATCCTCAGACCATAGTGACAGTGCCTTAGTCCACTGAGCTGTTCATGGCCCCAGTAAGTTGTTTTTAATGTTATGGCTGATCACTGCATCTATAACATGAATTTGATCGTTTCTTTTAATAACAGACACATAATGCATTTGTAGAAACAAGACTGAAATGATCATATTTTAGTTTTCCACCTCACTCAGTGTTTGCCCACATCAATACGTATTTGCAAGCGTCTTCATTATGTTTTACACTGGAATTCAGATAACCTGGTGAGGGGATTTTGTAGACATTTTATTTCTCAGAAAAAAGAATCTGTGCAAAAGATGTATAATGCACACAGATTAATCTCCATATACAATACAGAACCTAAATATAAACTTTAGATAAAGCACACAACCCTTTAACAGAAAAACAGTTTGTCACTGTGTAACAAAAAACCAACGAAGGAACCTAAAACTGATCAAAACCTATTAAGAGCAACTTTTTTAAAGCAGTCAACAATCATGTAATGAACCCATTAGCAGTGCAGAGGAATCAACCTATATGACTAATGTTGATTGCTAACCCTACTTATGTTTTATGTACTTATCTAAACCTCTGCACACATCTGCCAAAATGTGTGTTTTGCAAAAAATCACTGACAGCCATAACATAAAAATGACCTCCTTGTTAATGAGCTCACTGTCTATTTTAGCTCCACTGGCCATTACAGACTGTCTGAACAATAGAACAATGTTTACAGAACATCTGTCTGTTTCTCTGTATACTTTGTTCACCATGTTCTTCAGTGACCAGGACAGAGGAGTATTATTTGAGTGATGGATCATTCTCAGCACTGCAGTAACACTGATGTGGTAGTGGCGTGTTCGTATGTGTGGCACTGGTAAAAGTGGATGAGACAGCTGCTGGAGTATTTTAAACCCTGTGTCCACTCACTGCCTACCTTGTTGGTCCACCAGTAGCCCAGGTTTGTAGAGAAACATTGTAGAACTACAAAGTGAACCTATATGTTCAATGCAGCTGATAAAATGAACAATGAGTGTACAAACCGGATTCCAAAAAAGTTGGGACGCTATACAAATTGTGAATAAAAACTGAATGCAATGATGTGGAGATGGCAAATGTCA
>BRDA01009384.1:0-14372 GCA_036984385.1 Crenuchus spilurus | reverse complement strand
TCTGTCATCTATGTTCTATTACGAATAAAATATTGACATTTGCCATCTCCACATAATTGCATTCAGTTTCTATTCACAATTTGTATAGCGTCCCAACTTTTTTGGAATCCGGTTTGTACTTGTATGTGCACTGTAATAATGAGTTTATGGTGGTGTTTACTGCCCTGGTGTTGTACATCTTTAGAAAAAGAGGAGGCTGATAAAGGTTTTAGTTTACTTTACTGTGGTAATACACACAGTCCTGTTTGGTTGGGGTGAGCTTTATCACACTTGAGATTGGTTAGGAACATGATTAACTTAATTAGAAAGGAAACATTTAGACTCCCTACGGTTTTTAACTAATTATATTGGATCAATCATGACATTTCCATTACAATGTCCTTTCAACACTAATAAGAATGCATAACTCTAGTTGTTGGAGCCTAACACAAGTGGAATGCAACAGTTCTTGCACCAATGCTTCAGTTAATAAGCGGAGGAAAACGAGACGGCACACCCCAGCTTCAGGATCTTATCTTTAGTTTTTGTTGTTCCTCTTTAGTCTGGTCATGTCTTTTCTTGTGCACCAATTAAAAAAATACCACAAAGATTGTGGGATTAAACTTAAAAAGACAGGTCAAACTGGAATTTTTACAATATAACAGATTGAGGTTTAATATTATTAATTTTTAAATATATAAAGCTCACCTTAAAGAAATATATCACAAACATTTTCACAACTGTCCACTTACCCTAGCTGTAATTGATCACCCAGGAAATATCTGGAGTCCAAATTTACTTCTTTAGTTAAGAAATTTGAGTTGTAAGGCCAACATTACTATTAACGCTAGAACTCAATGTGTTGGTGGACTGACAATCTGACATGAATAAAATTTCAACTATTTTTGTGAATTTTTGTTTTTGTGAAACAAAAAAAGTGACCAATTCATGTATAACTTGCAATATCAATATATTTTTAATGAATCTGCTTTATTACACACCTCTTTGCTTATATGTTCACTATGTTTTGCTGCACAATTTGATAGTCCACCTCATTCATGATTAGTCTGTTTCTTACCACAGCATCACTGCTGACTAGATATGATTTGATGTTGGCCACACTTAAGACAATGACAGTTTTTGTATGGCATTCTACAAAATTATTATTAATTATTAATTATTAATTAAATTAATAATTAATAATGTAAAAAATATTACATCATATAAGGCATATTAGTGGCTATGTGGGCAGAAATCAAACATTTGCCAAAAGATGGTAAACACACTTTGTGCAACAGTAAGTGAGATGCTTTCTAATTGCATTTTTTCCCTGATGGTCAGCATTACAGAATATACAGAAACACTTAAAGTAATTTTAAAGAAACAAGTAAATGTGATACAAAAAAGAACTGTAAAATGTCACCATCAAACTACATGACAGCAGTCTGAATTCATTGGCCAACAGGCACATTGAGGTGGTCATTACTGATTTAGCTGGTAGACTCCACAGTTACATACATGTACAGAATGCGTTTGGAGTAAACTAGACCTGCTCATTTAGCAACTTAAAATTCCAGATACATTTATTTAGGAATTAACCTTTGGGACTGGTTAATATTATGAAATGATTATGTTGTAGATATGAATCTGAAGAACTGAACACAGGCACTTGTAGAGTAAGGAGTTTTAAAATAGTCTAATGGTACAGGGTTGAAGTGAACATTGCAACTAAGAAATAAAGCACAGTCTTACCACCAGTGTAGTAACCCCAAGCATAGGAGAACCTGCTGGTCACCCAGATAACACCCAGAACAGAGGCCACAGTCTAAGGAGAGAAAATCAGAACAGTGAATAAACCAGGACAAAGTCTTCTCATTCATATGTATTTGTTTGATGTACAGTGATAAAAGTCTGGTATGCCAAACCAACTGAAATACACTGTTAAACATTAACTACTTCCAAAGCAGTTTGTGGTACTTAAACCAAACATAATCAATACCTTGTAAAAAGTTTTGCAATCTTGTAATAGTTACTCACAGGATAGACTAGTGCAGCAATGGTCTGGAAAACAAGCCACTGTGGGTAGACTTCCAGCGTGTTCTGATGAGCTCTCTGGATACAGTTGAACACGTTCTCCTTATCGCTGTACATAGTAGGGTACTGCAAACATAAGTATAATAAAATGAAGTGATTTAAAGACTAGATACATTTTCTTAAATCATTGACAATTATCCTACTTTAAAAATCTTCTGTACAAGAGAAACATTTACATATACCTTAAAGGCACAGTATGTAATATTTCGATTATCTTTTAGCAGAATTTAAGATAATCACTAATAAAAATGATTAAAAACACATCTAATCATTATAAACTAAGAAGTCATTTGATTATTTTACCTTACAATAAGCTGTTTATATCTACATTGGTCACCGAACACCGACTGAGGCCGCCATGTTGCATCGCCATGTTTCTACAGTAGTTCAAAAAGGACAAACGAGGCTAGCAAAAACTGTTTGTGTTGTAATGATGAATTGGCCACTCCAATTCGATGGTGCTGTAGCTTTGTTTTACTGTTGGCTGACATAAAACAGGAGAAGAATAAATAAACATATACCTCAATAAGAAGAAATACACGGAGGAGAAGCAAGAAAAAAGGTTTTTTGATTTATTTGTTAAGATGGCGGAACATTCTTATGCTCGTCAAGAAGAGAAAACAACTTCAATCTTCAAAGAAAATAAAACATGATGAAACTTTGGTTCATATTCGTGTGAGCAGTGTTTTTCCCCCATTCCACCTTAAATGGTGCTGCAGGACATTGTAGCGCATCGGGGCTGAACACTATTACAGCATTTAAGGTGGAAAGGGAGATTTGTAGCTGCGCACTAGTTTGCGAGCTTAGCTAATATGAGCTTGTGTGAACTCTTATCGGCTGAAGTGCCTTCTTCAGAGAATGGCAAGCTTACCTTGACTAGAGAAAAATGTGTATCCTGTCTGCATTATCTGTCTACAGTGAAGCAGTTTGATGCGTTTATTTTGTTACTTTGTACAGAAAACAGCTAACGTTTACAATAGTACTACTGAAGTGCAGAACATATGTTTTGTCTGCATTGTAGCGATGATAATTTTACATATTACATTTCCTAAATTTCGAATTAAAATTAATCTTACCACTTGACATATCACTAGCTCTAAAGCTGCTATTGGGCATCGCGTTCGGGAGTATCAAAGATATATGACTTCTTACGGCTGCCGTTGAGACTCCTTCGTGTTTGGAAGGGAGGGGCTGTGGAAAGAGACTTCAGTTGGTTGCAATATGGAAACTTAACCACTAGATGTCGCTGGAAGCTACATACTGTGCCTTTAATGCATACATGTACATATATTTGTTTCAAGTGCCTATTCATTTTACTTCAAGTAATATACTCATGACAAAAAAAGTTCAATGTTCAAGTTAAAATGTTCAAATGATACTCGTCATAGCCATGAATTACAATCTAATTCCTGGATGTTAATACAATATGGCAGATACTTAATTATCTTGCTTTTATGGCCACATATTAGGATTTTATTCCCATGTGTTAATAATGTATTTACCTATACCTTAATGCAAACGTGCATATATTATTAATGCATACATGGATAGTCATGGCCTAGTATTTAGGAATCTGGTCTTGTGACTAGAAGGTCTGATCCCCGGGCAGGTCATGACTGAAGGGCCCTTGAGCAAGGCGCCTGACCTCCAACTGCTCCCCAGGCGCTCAGGATAGGGCTGCCCACTGCTTCGGGCACATGTTCTCACAGTGTGTTGCACTGATGGGTTAAATGTGGAGGTCAAATTCCATTGTGTGCAAAAGCCATTGGCAAAAAGCTGAATCTAATCTAATAAGTTGTGGCCACACATTATTTTATTTTTATGGCATGACCAGCCAGGATCAGTAGACATTAGACATATTCTCATGCATAAGAAGAGTGTTTTTATTGATATGCATCTCACAGCTCAGTGAAAGGTGTGAACAGCTCTTGAAAGCTGCAGTTTGAAAAGGTCTTTCCGTCTTTATGCTTCTAATCTGTGCAACACTTTTACTTAAAAAAAGGTAGTTCTTTTAAAAAACTACTGTAATTAATTATGTTAAAAAATAATTTTATTTACCTTTTCTTTCATAATACTTATAACCTCAACTGTACTTTATTTATAAAGCATTCTGTGCTGCTTTATGTTAAAGTGTTCTATAAATAAAGCCTGTTATTGTTATCGCTAATGAAACTGAAGTTAAACAGTAATAATTGTTAAACTACGTAGAAACGACAACAAAAAAACTGTAGATTGTTTAATGCAGCTTCTCTCCTGGTGGTCTGAAGGTCTGTAGTTATGTAATGTGGAAGTGCCTCTGTTCAGAAGGCAAAGTTAACATTAATAGTGTTTGTGCTATGACTGTGCGGAAGAAGAGGAATGTAAATAAAGACCACTAACGGACAAAAGCCTGAGGTAACATTACATTTAGTCGTTTAACAAATGTAGCTACATGACGTTAAGTTTACAAAAAAAGCACAAAGATATGTGAAATTCACTTTAGCATTACAGCTCGGACAGATTAACACGATCGTTACCTTTATATCGTATTTCTTTCTCGCAGCTCCAACTTTCACGGCAAGGTAACCCAACATGATGAAGCTGTAGAGGTAGGTGAAAATCACGTAGCCAAAGTTGGCGGGAAGGATGTCTAAAATCTCCATGGCTGTATGCTTCGTCTCCACACACTCGAATGAGACACAACGCAAATGTGATATAAATGCAAACTCACGGCGTTTTAAAGCGGTTTATGTATGCAAAAGGTGAACAGCCCAAAAGCTGGTGCAGACAATTAGGAAGTCTCGCGATCAAAAACGTGACTATCATACGTAAACACTGAGGCGCGTTCACTCTTCAACAACACTCATAAGACACAAACACGTTCAGTGTTTTAATTTTCACCCCTCACACTTTTATTACAATACTAAACTAATGTTGATATTACGTCTTTTAAACGTCACTATGTTGAAGTATAACAAAACATTTTTTGTCACAACAATGAACACATTTTATTTCACTGACAATCTCTCGATTTCATTACGACCTACCATAGCATCTTCAATTAAAATATAATGAAAACGTACATTTGTGCATATAATATAATAAAAATTTGTAAAATGTCATATATCCTATGGGTATTGTTAGATGCTTCACTTGTGATTATCTGATATTTTTTGTGTATTTAATTTCATTCTGTTTACTGTGCCTGTGCTACTGATTTTTACGACAGTGTTCCTCAGTAAATGCTTATTATTGGATTCTCTGTCTCCTCTTAGTTTATTTATAGCGGTTGTATTTGGATGCTGTACACAAATCTACTGTTTTTTGTTTTACTGTAAAACACTGCAATATTGCAGATCATGTTTAATTGTCCACCGATTTTGCAGAGCCTCTAAAATACAGAGAAACTGATCAGTACATTGAATTAGCTGTGTCTGTGGTGGGCGGGGTTGTGGAGGGGAGGAGAGTGGAACCTCGAGAAATTTCTGGAAATGTCCAATGTTGATGACGTAAGCAAGGTTATTACTGTGACTGGAAAATCTGAACGGCTCATATCCGCTACAGACAGGACAACTTTACACAGGCTGTTAAACACAAAAAACAAGTCTTCGCTGTTTTTGAAGAGTCTCCGAAGGTACCAGATGTTTTTTTATCTACTATGAACAGGCAATATTTAATATCTTAAAACATTAGCGGTACTTTAAAACTAACTTTTAAAAGAAGAGAGAATACATGGCATAGCGTCAGCTTGTCTAGCTCGGGTAACTAGTTAATGTTAGCGGGCTGTTTACGTTTGTTAACGTTAGCGAAGCTTAGTTAATACACAAACGTTAACTTTACATTTGTTTAGAAGTGAAGTTGTAATTCGTTATCCTGTGTTATTTTAGGTGACCTGGTGTCCTAAAGCCAAATATTTTAGTCGAAATATTCAGTTAAGATTTTCTTTAACGTTAATGTTTCAGTTCATTAGGCCAAGTAAAAAACAAATTGGTTATCATCCTTTTTCACCACAATTTTGGGTCGGGGGGGGGGAGGTTTTTTTTTTTTTTGATTGATGGTAGAAAAGTATTGTGGCGGCTCTTGGGGGTGTCGGCCAATCAGATGGCTGCGTGTCGTACGGTATTTGCATAAAGTTCTCTTGTGTGTTTATGGGGTCTATTTTGTAATTAGGCCAAGTAAAAAAAAGAATTGGTGATCATCCCCGCCCGACCCTCTAAAAAGCACCCGACCTTTTTTTTTTTTTTTTTTTTTTTTTTACACAAAAAACGCGCCAAACACCCTAGTCTGGCCTAGAATCGTTCAAATTTCGCATGCTTCCAATGACGTGATCCCAAATCAATTCTGCACATGTGCAGTACACTTCGTGTATTCTGGTGAGATGTTCCGTACTTCAGTTGAATTTGTAAATCACTCAAGAAGAGCATGATCTATGCTTAACCTGGTTTATTTAAGTTTTCAACATCTTTTTAATATTCGCTACATACTGTAGCGTCGGGGAAGAGAATAAAGAAAAAGGATGAGACATTTGCTTACTAAATGCTCTTTTACTACTCTTTTAGTAAAAAGGAAAGTGCAGTAACTAACACTCACTACTTTACAACATGAAAGTACAACCAGAATAACTAAATGGACTAAGACACACATTAACGGTAACTTAACTAAAACACACTAAAATAACTCCTAGAGACTAGACTACATCTAACAATCATTACACATACAAAAATCCCCTCTTAAAGACCCCAAATAATTACAAAATAGACCCCATAAACACACAAGAGAACTTTATGCAAATACCGTATGACACACAGCCATCTGATTGGCCGACACCCCCAAGAGCCGCCACAATACTTTTCTACCATCAGTCAAAAAACAACAACAAAAAAAACACCTCCCCCCCGACCCAAAATTTTGGTGAAAAAGGATGATCACCAAATTTTTTTTTTACTTGGCCTTATTTGAGGCCTTTAAGAGGGGATTTTTGTATGTGTAATGATGTAATGTGCAGAATTGATTTGGGATCACGTCATTGGAAGCATGTGAAATTTGAACGATTCTAGGCCAGACTAGGGTGTTTGGCGCGTTTTTTTGTGTAAAAAAAAAAAAAAAAAAGGTCGGGTGCTTTTTAGAGGGTCGGGCGGGGATGATCACCAATTCTTTTTTTTTTTTTACTTGGCCTTATTTTATGTAACACCAGTGTCAGAAGAAAACGCTACTGGTTGTGAACGTTAACAAGGTTCATTAAACTGAATCTTTATACTGTATATAATTGTGTAAAGTTAGCCGACTAGCTCACTGTTACGTAAACGAGTTCTGGAGGCTCGTTACGTAAGCTGACCTACTTCAGTCCTCAAGTGAAGTTACTGTTCTAGAAAAGTCTGAAAAGAGTGATTTAACTAATGTTTTATTCATTGTGATAATCTAAGGCATTTGCCTTGTTCTCGGATGAGTTTTACACTTGAATCTACTTTTTAAATGAAATTGTTGACTTGAATTACATGCAAACGTCGTGTTTTCTCTAGGTCTGGTAATGAAGACTGGGGACAATGACCAGAGCCAGCAGGCTCGTATCAGTGAGGGGATGAAGCTCATATTTGACCAAGGGACACCCAGCACGTCTCGCTCCAGCAGCAGCAGCAGGGACAGTTCCTACTCCAGCAGCCAGAGCAGTTCCGCCTCTTATCGTTCACGCAGGTCAAAACACCGCTGTCCTCGCCACAGGTCCCGCTCCTCCTCAAACAGCGACTCCTCGTCAGAGAGCCACTCACGTTCCCGGTCGCGTCCGCGCTGCCACCGATCTTCGGGTCGTTCCCGCTGTCAACACCAGAACCGGTATACTCCCCAGTGCTACCGGGCCTCCTCTCACTCTTGCAGTCCCTCCCCAGACCGCTCATCGCACCGTGGACGCACTAGACACAGAGCATTGCCTTGCTCACGCTCCTCATCACGCGAGAGCTGTTGCAGGCGCAGGCGCAGCTCTCGGTCCTACAGCAGCAGGAGGAGCAGATTTGTGGACCGATACAGATGCAGGTTCTCACCCTCACCGAGAAAGAGCCACAGAGACTACAGAGGCAGATCCAGATCTCCAGAACGTTCAGCTGTTCGGCTTAGCCAGAAAGGTAAGTATTGATGTTATTGGGGAATTCATGTAGTTACAAAATCACATTTACTGAAGGATTTGGACGTATCTAATGTATTTTACTTCACATACTCTAAAGCTTGCAGCACTAACGCGATGCATTATTTTCATCTGATTTCAGAAAAAATAGCTCTTCTGAACATTGCTAAAGAAAATGCTGCTAAGATTCTAGGAGTAATAAACTTGGAGCTGCCTGCAAGTGTGAGGTTCATGGGACAACAGCAGAAGCAACAAGAGGAGAACCCAGGGTCAAATATTGAAGAAGAGGTGAAAGTAGACCCAATGCTGCTAAAGAAATCAACACAGGTGAGTTTTATAACCTCACACATTTAATCACATTTAACCGAGATTCCGTTATATGTAGCAATAATGGAATATGAGCCCTGCTAATTTTGGAGACGTTTTAAGTTAACAGGTAAAGGGTTATCAGAAGTGCACATTACCCTTTGTAGTTTGCATGTACACGGAGGATTGATTAGGACACGGAATAGGATTCCACCTTGATTAATCATGAACTCTGGGCTTCATTAACATAGTGCAATTGCTTTGTCGTAATCCAATCTGGGTTATCATGTAAATTATTTCCTCAGACATGATTGTATTTGCTGAAGGATATAAAGGAATCGTGCTGAAGAAAAATATATAGACCATCTACAGCTACATACTGTCATGTCCGGATTAGGTAATGGTAAAAATGTGTGTGTTTGAGTGAAAGTTTGTTTGAGTGGATGTGGGTACGCATGCATGCACGTTTCCCCTTGTACGTATGAGACTTACATAATGCATTTAAATGTAACACCTTCTTAAAAGCTTCCTCTATGTCTTCAGGAGCACTTCAATTTCTTTGTTTTTGTATTATTTCTGTTCCTGTAGATCACATGACAGTGGTCTGCACTCCTCCATCCCTTTGGAGTAGGAGAAAGAGTGGGAAATCATTGGGTTTACAAGAAGGTTTAAAATCTTATTTTGCAAAGGTCAAGTAACAATTACTAGTACTAGAATTTTTACTAGTCATATGTATTACCCACGTTAGTTTTTTAACCTCTAGAATACAATTTACATTTACTGTTTCACACATACTAGGACAAGAATAATCCTAGCACACACCAACTATTTAAACTGTCATCATAGTCAAAGGTGAAGGAACTTGATGATGTTGAACTGGGTGCATTGTTATTTACCAGAGTTCCTCGAAGAAACTCAGGCTTACTGACTGAGAAGAACAGCCCTGTCCTCGTATACCAAAGACAAGTTTGTGCACAGAGCGCTGGATTTGGAAAAAAATGTCTAATGCATCTTTGTTTTGCTCAGAGAAGGATTCTTTGGCTTTTTGTTATTAATATTTTTTCTCAATTTACTAATAACATTTGTTTAATGTAGCTAAAAGCAGTACACGCTGATGACAAACACTATCAACCATGGTCTTTTTTTAGGCCATTAAAAATCTTTGTGCATGCGTAGAAGGTTGTGATAGAATGAAAATACATGTAATGCAATGTAGGATTTGTTAAATCTCTGTTATGTAAATGTATACTTTTTTTCCTCCCTCTGTAGGGCCAAAATGTGGAAAACGAAGATAAGAGTATTCCAAGGTTGTCCCCTACAACGAAACCAATTACCTTCAGCATTAATGTAAGTATAAAACAATTAAACCAATTTTTCCCTAACCATTGATTGTGGTGTCTTGAGCTACTCATTTAATGTCCATCTTACTTCTGTCTACAGAACACTGTTGCCAAGCCATCTGGCAGCCCAACATTTCATGTGACGGAGAGTAAGGTAACATCCAGAGCAGACAGCATGGGGAACAGGAAGCCATATGGACAGTGGGTCCCTGTCAAGAAACTTTCTCCTAAAACATTGAGTCTCCCACAATGTAAAAAATCTTAATGGACACTGTAAATATTGTAAATAGTTTGTACGGGGGGGGGGGGTTGTGAAGGATAGAGCTCATTCAAATTCATAAGACGTGTTTTCTTTCAGATATAAAGTGATTATGTGGAGCAAGACAAGGATGTTGATCAGGTGGGAGATGTATGTAGATTTGTTGTTACTGTGTATAGTTTTGTTGTGTGCTGTTGAAAGATTTCTAAATAAAAATAACTTTTCATGAGAGTTTTGAGATTGAGCTTTGAGTTTGAGCTTTTCATGAGTGTGTTGATTTTTTTTTTTTTTTTTTTTTTAAAGGGAATGAACTTTTAAAATGGTGCAGAATAAGTAATGGATTCATAAATGTAAACTAGTTCAAGTGTAGGTTGTAGAAATTTTTGAGTGAAGAGATTGTGACACAAAAAAACCCCACTACACAATAAATAATAACAAATTAGTCACAAGCATGAACATGACATGATCCTGCAGAGGATGAAAGTAGTAACCTCTGAAAATGTTTCTCTTCAGCAAATTCCATGATGCAGAATGAGTAACAATTAGAGATGGTGATCCTATAATTTGTTTAGTTGACCTCCAGCAATCAAGATCTCCCAACAGCATTTTCTGGAAAAAATCTTGAAATGAACTTGTATTTAAGTCCTTGATATCATCCTTTTTAAAACAAGAATAAAGCTAGCTTTTCTAATCTAAGACTCCTAAGTTCTAAGACCACCAGTTCCTTTGTCTTACTTCTTTTTAGCTGAAGATGTAACACAGGGCAGTCCAACACCGTCTCTGGACCTCCAACTTGTCTCTGAGCACCCAATATATAGAGGATGAAGAGGTGACAGTTTGATACAGGTTCATGATTTATTTTTGCAACAAGATGCTGAAGGAATCTGGGAAAGCATTTTTGAAAGTGTAGCAGTGGAGATGAAGAAAAAATACCAGGAGAATCTTCACTATACAGCTTTTTAATGGCACGATGACTTGTGAGCAGATGTCACTGATGAGGCTCTAACATGTTTGTAGTCTTGGTATTACATAAATGATTAAAAGTGGGTGGATGCTGCAATGAGAAATATGGTTTCTGATTAAATTACTCTGATTTGTGTATGTGTATGTGTATGTATATATATAATATCTATCTATATATATATATATATATATATATATAAAGTTAAGTGAAACTGTCAATCGTAAGGAAACACGACCGCTAGGTGGCAGTGTCGCTTCAGAAATAGCGAATTTTTACCCGGGTCCATCCGAGAAGACAGCGTTCTAAAATAGGCATCAACAAAAAAGTCCATAAAACGGAATTACGCTGGTTACTGTATGTGTGCATTTATTCAGCTATTATTCATGTGTTTAATAACTTGGGCAGTTTCACTTTAAATAGTGAAATAATGTGAATTCTGTCCTCTCCAAATTTGTTGACATTTGTAGTTCATTCTCTTGTACAGTATTTCATTAATAAACCACATTAGATTCACATCATTTGTATTTACACTCATTCACCATATTAGAGGACTGAGTTCATCTGGTTCTTTGTATACTTTGTTAGCCTTTTTTTACCCTGTTCTTCAGTGATCAGGACCAATACAGAGCAGCTATTATTTTGGATCATTCTCAGCCTCACAGTGACAATGATGTGGTGGTGGCGTGTTAGTGTGTGCTGTGCTGATATGAGTGAGCAGAGCTGCTGAAGATTTTAAACACCATGTTAGCTCACTGTCCACTCTATTAAACACATCTATATTGTTGGTCTATCTTGAAGATGTCAAACACTGTAGCTCATCTGTTGTTGCACAGTTTGTGTTGGTCCTTTAGTCCTTCACTGGTGGTCACAGGACACTATTTGCTGGAAAACATCAACAGCTCTGCTGTGACTGATACATTCTAACACACACTAAAACACCACCACCACATCAGTGTCACTGTGAGGCTGCAAATGATCCACCATCCAAAAAGTTCCAGCTCTGTGGGGGTCCTGACTATTGAAGAACAGGGTGAACAAAGTACACAGAGAAACAGATGAACTACAGCCTGTAATTGTAGAACTGCACAGTGCACCTGTATGATCAGAGGAGCTGAGTATAGATTATAATGTATGTGTACTTAATGAAGTGGCCAGTGAACGTGTAGTCAGTTGGAACAAAGCCTTGTAGTTTTTCCACTTTTTTGCATTATTTAAAAATGTGAGCTGGACTTTATGTGGCATAAACATTTCACAATCAGTGGACAAATAGAAATGACCAGAAATCAATATGTTTACATTAACTTCAATTAAAAATAAAAGTATGAAGAGAAGGACTGGATGTACATTAACAAAGGAGATTAAGTTGATCAGACAAAACATTAACTGTACTGGGTTCATACTGCCTGCAATTAAAATCCAGTAACAAGGCAAGAAACAATCTATTTTCTCTACTGTCTAATTTTTTTATTTTAAGGCATTTACTGAGAACATTTTATCCATCAGCTTGATATATATTATTGTGGCTTTGTTGGGTACGGTATATAAAATAATGTCAGGCCATAAAACCAGTCTTTCAGGTTTTGCTGTAAGATGAAATGTAAATCATATTCTGTGGAAAATACTGTTTTTTTCTGTCTTACTTCAGAAGCAGGTGTTTCACTAAAATAAAAAAGTGATATGTTTTTAAAAGAAGTAGTTATCCTATACCTAAACAATTCTGAGAAAGCTTGCCCCTGCTTAGGACACTTTGGTCCATATTTATCAATATTCTTTGAGTAAAAATGCTGATCTAGCCTATTATTCAATACTAAATAGAACTATATTGACCTGCTCTTAGATAAGCCTTCCTACAGCGAGATGCATGGTAAAACATGGCACATGGTTTGTATCTGCTTAAAATTAAATTTCTTTTATTTAAATTTTAAACATGCTTTATTTAAGTTCCATACACATAATACACATGAATTCAGTTGAGGTGTCAGTTTTTGGATTGCCTGTTAGATTTATGCCCGTTTTTATTTTAACAAGGAGACGTAATGTCGTGAGACATAGATTAAATATTTTTTACCTGTTTTGAATGACATATGCAGTGGATCAAAGCTGGCTTAGGCACTTGTAGTTTTTAAACAGTGGAGTAACAGGTTCCCTTTTGATGTTTGTCAGTTTTAATTAATTATTTTGTTCAGATATGAAGCCAATGCAATGATACATCATCCAGTAGTCGTAGTTAACATTTTGAAGAGAAACTTGGTTTGGAATCTTTGTTCTTTCAATCTAAATTCATGTTCATGCAAATAGTTCAGGAAGCCGGCAGGTATTTGTCATGTTTGGGACAGGCTTGCAGCAATAGAAGTTGGAGCTGTGTTTTGCACATGTTTGCATTTCACCTGCACAAAGAAGGAATTTCCATTACACCCAGCATGCTTAGCATAAGCAGGATTGCACTGAGGCATCAAATGTTTTTCACCTCGTCATTTTGATAAGATCGGAATTAGGAGTCTGTAATAAATCCCGGGTGTAATAAACCACATATCACTCGCCTCATGTATAAGCAAACATGCTGGCGGCAAGTGTTAGAACCTTCAACAAGCTTGAATGCTTTGGCTGTGTGGATAATAAATATTGCATAAATGAACAGTTTTTGGTCACCGTCTCCACCTACTTATGCATTCTGGGCAAATTTGTGGTACAACAACATACCACATCTTTCTACAAAAGTGTAACTTTTCCTACATCTTCTGCCTACAGCCTCACCTTTAGAAGAGGCAGCTTGGCATTGTTCTCTTCTCAGTGTCACCATTGTTCATTCAAACAGATTTTTTGGAAACGTTTGAATTTTTTTTAAATTCTGCATCACAAGTTTTACCTCTTGTCTGAACTTCAGGGCACAGTGGCAAATAGTTTGAATAGCATTTGTTACACTACTCAAAGCTAACATTCACACAGTGTCCCCAGCTGAGAGTTTTATAATTCTGAGTTAATAAGATTTTAAGAAAAAGCTGACACAGACCATTGTAAGGCTGTGTCTTTGTGCCTCCTTGGTGTGGGCATCAGCTGTATGGATTCAGGCACTATATCAACCACAGAGTTCAACCACTGGGCTCTTAAGCCAGAAAAGGAATATTAAGTGTTTAATATGTAACAGCAAGACATTTTTTCTCCTGGGCTTAGTATCCCACTGCAGGCATAATCTCAGTGGTTACTGAAAACTAAATGCTATTATTTCAGCCTGTCTAAATAACTACAACCCGGATTCCAAAAAAGTTGGGACACTAAACAAATTGTGAATAAAAACTGAATGCAATGATGTGGAGATGGCAAATGTCAATATTTTAT
>BRDA01009382.1:11450-27345 GCA_036984385.1 Crenuchus spilurus | reverse complement strand
TGTTTATGACCAACACTAGTTTGAAATGAATTTGGCCCATGTGACAGAGTTTGCTGCATGTATAAATAAGTGAGCACACTAGTCAGCTGTAGCAGAATATAAAATGATCATTGTGGGCAAAGGACGTGATTTGACTGATGCTCAAAAGGCATGATAATAGGGTTCCAGGTGAGTGGTGGTCGCCTCTCAGAAACCACTAACTTTGGATGTTTTAGAGCTGCTGTACTGAGAATGGACCTCTTGTACATTGAGTGCCTCCCAGCAGCTTAACTGTGATGCCCTATGGGCCATTGATTCCAGAGGAGAACAATGATGTTAACCTCTATAATGAACAGAGGAGCACTGAGGAAAGTGTCAGAGACCACCAATGAGTGAACACTCTGAGCCAAGTGTAGTTATTCCAACTGTTAGGTAGGTGGTTATAATCTGATATGATGGTATTATACAAATGTAATTCAGTAAAAATAAATGCATTCTTTGCATGGCGAAGGTTCTAGGATTACACCTGCATGTAAGTTTATATATAGCAAAGAACAAATGTATTCTGTGGCCGATTTGGAAATGCTCCAGGGAATTGTGCCAAGGAACAAAATATCATCAGAACTAGCAAACCCATTTGGACTTGAAAATGACTCATGTTACAAAATGCTGCATCCAAGGCATGCCATTGTATTTTCCTCAGAAAAGGTAATGTTATACTATTGTCTCAATGCTCTGTACATTTTATATATCTTGGGTAAATAAATTTAAGGCATATATGGACCTGTAGAAGCAGCATATATGTCAGTTTGAGCTCTGCTCTGCGGGTCACTGACCTGCCACTCATATGAGGAGTCAGTATCAGAGTGCTGGTTTATGTTTCTCTAGACTACTGTGCGTCAGTTGAGCGTCAGGTGTATGCGAGTGTTTGTTATGAGGCAAAAAGCAGCGTATGGTTTCATGTGGGCTGTGTTGCAGCTGGCCACCCGGCTATCTGACCCACTGTCTGCTGCCAGGTCCACTGGAGCTCCTCCAGGCTTGAGATATCCGCCCGCCTGCCCGCTGTTCAGTGCTTAGGGCCTAAAGTTGCTCTCGGGTCAAGGTGGAGAGTGTTGTGGAGAGATGGATGGGAGCACAGGTGGACGTTGGTCAGGGTTGTTATGTATGGAGGATGCTGAGTTTGTATTAAGTACTCACTAAAAGGGGGGCAGTCGTGGCCTCCTGTTTTGCAGTTTTGTGACCAGAATGCCGTCAGGTCATTCTCCTGGCAGGATACAATTGAAGTTCCCTTGAGCAAGGCATTTAACCCCTGACTGCTTCCTGGGTGCTGTTGATAGAGACTACCCACTGCTTTGGACATGTGTGGTCACTGTCTCTACTATATTCACTACTGTGTGTATACAGTATGTGTTTCCCTGCATGGATGGGCTAAATGTGGAGGTTAAGGGTTTAAAGAGGTTTGGATGTGAATTCTGTATTTATTGACTTGAGTCCGACTCTCATTTCACATTTGGACTTCTTAACTTTGAGGGATTTTACTTCTATTTTATACTATCTCTACTTTTAACAGTTGTATGAACAGTACCGGTGCTAGGCATGTGGGTGCCCTAAGCACAAATGCTTTATGTGCGTAGCCTGTGTATGTGGAGCGCCGGCTCTGTGTATGAATGATAATTAAGTTTATCATTTAGATTTTATCACTGATCTGATGGCGACTGCCATTGTTTGTTAAGCAGAGCTTTCATTACAAAATATGATCTTATATTTGGTGTCCAGTTGATAGTAATGTTTGGGTTTGGATTACATTTTATAGGGCTACAATCAGATTTTGGGCAATTTTATCAGTTACAATTGGCTACAGTCACAACTTTATCAGCTACAGTCTAGTTCAGATGAAATTGTGTTAACTCCCAGGTAGCATACGGATGTGGGCCACTTCTGGCTGATAAATGGCACTGCTGGCCCACTTTCGGCACTGGCAAACTGCATGTGAACCAAATGTGGCCCTTACATTGAAAATACACATTTGGCCCACATGTACCATAACAGATGTGGTAAATTCTGGCAGAGATATGGCAGTCCTACCTACATTTGGCTGATATGTGGCCCTATTCTGGCATATATGTGGCCCACATTTTGCAACTGGGAGCAGCCCGCCCCAAGTGCCGTTAATCCATGCGGCAAGTGGGCCAAATGAAATGGGGGATGAGGGCCAGATGTGGGCCAGAATAGAATAATCTGGGCTACATTCAGGATAAGAAAAAAATAATCAGCTACAGTCAGGTTCAAAGGATCATATGTAACAGTCAGGGATTGTGAGTGGTTGAATATATGTGACCCAAGTCACTGGGCAACTTATTGAGGTATCGTGTCAATATTGTGTCACTCACATTACACAGTAAATCTGCCAGTGTTAAATCAACACTATTAGAGTTAAATTAACACTGAGGGTGTCAAAATGTAACACTCTCAGTGTTAATTTAACTCTAATAGTGTTGATTTAACACTGGCAGATTTACTGTGTAGCGACAAAACTTAGCCACTCGGTATTATTGCTGTAAATGAAAGATAATAGTCTCAGATATCTATCGTAGTACATATTTTGATCAAAAACAAAACTTAAATTCACCAAAAAATATTTTTGGAAAAAAAGAAAAAGAAAAAAAAAAGAAACTTTGACCTGGTTTTCCCTGGTGGGGTCACATATCTTGCGCACATCAGAGATGAAGCCACTGAATCTGAACGTGAGGAGATGCTGAGTGTTATTGTTAGAAAAAGAAGGTCAGTGGAAAAGGAGGTCAGGCTATAGAGAGCTGACCCCACGTAGGTCAGGGGTCAGTGGCATTCATTTCTAATGACGGACACCTCTAGATGACACACTACACTTTGCCAGATTCTTAAATCATGTCTCTAAATGCATGTATAAAACATGTCTTGAGCCTTTAACCTTTCCAGGTCAAATCACTCATAGCAAAGTCAAATTTCATCGATGGTATGTGGTCCATCCTAACGCCACATTATTTTTTATATGTCCCATTTTTCATTGTTTGTAAATATATGGTGGATATTTCTCTAATATACAGTGACAGAGACTCACTGAGGCAATGTTGACATTTAAAATCAATGTAATACTGGAAACAAATACCACAGCAAGTCCTTTCAGACCCCAAAACTGAATTTTACATTTTTATGTGTAAGATGAAGATTAAAGTTAGTTGTAAAGACTAATCTTCTTTGAGAGTTAATAAAATAATTGTAAGCTACAGCATTTTCTTTGTGCATTGCTGCACTAACGTAAGATTGTAGGGTTAAAGCACTTTGAAATATTTCCTCTGCTTACACTGGTTGACTGATCACATGGTCTGCCTGTATAAGAGATCTGATGAGAGTACGTCTGGTCTCTGCTGGTTAACGCCCAAGTGTGTTCACACGGTAAAGAGATATGGGCCCTCAATAATTCAGCCAGCTAATGCATGTTGCACAGGCAGATGTAGAGGCCAAAACTGCCCTAATCGGCAGATTATGGGCTACACCACAGGCTTCAGTTTCCACGACGGCAGGTTGATTGACAGGTACCATACAAAATGCATGTTTCAGCTAGCATTGCAGACGTCCTGCCTGACCCTCGAACTCTGACCCCTAATACTGGCTCGGTCACACAGAGTTTAGATGCTTTAAAGCTGAATTGGCTCTCAACTCTTTGTGTAGTGTCATTTAAAATCAATATGAAATGAATATAGTGTCAGAAATACTGATATATTCCCAAATATAGGTTTTAAGACCTACCCTATCAACCTGATTGGTTCAAGCTCAAACATTTTGCATGTTTATTGATAACGAGGCACAGATAGTAATTAGGATAGGACAGTCCAGCATTTGGACCGTTTTAAATGCACATGATGGATCCTGAGCTCATTTCTTCTATGGCATTTGGCAGACGTTCTTATCCAGAACAAGGTACAACTGAGCTTTGTTTCCATTTAGAGAAATTATCTAAGCTAGTACAGACAGATTAGAGTCTAAACTACTCTTCAGTTCAGACACTGTTAGAACAAAACCATCACTAATACCTAGAAAGAAGGAAATATACACAAGTATACACAATATAAGAGCTTTACAATGCATTACAATAAGTGTTCGCTTAAGTGCTCGACAAAGAGATGCTCTTCAGTCTGTGTGTGAAGACTGTGAGGGACTCTGCTGTTTGAATAGTCAGTGGGAGTTTGTTCCACCACCTGGGTGCTGGGACAGAGAAGAGTCTTGATGCCAGTCATCCACGTGTCTTGAAGGATCGCAGGTCAAGCCGAGCCGTACTAGAAGCTCAAAGGGTTTGAGGTGCTGCTAGAGACTTGACCATTGCCATTATGTAGGGATGGGCTGGTCCATTTTTGACTTTGTAGGCAAGCGTCAGGGTTTTAAATCTGATGTGAGTGGCTACAGAAAGCCAGTCAAGTGAATGCAGCAGTTGAGTGATGTGCGAGAACTTGGGTTGATTGAAGACCAGCTGAGCAGCTTCATTCTGGATCAGCTGCAGGAGCCTGATGGCTCGCATAGGAAGACCAGCCAGGAGCAAGTTGCAGTAGTCAAACCTTGGGACGACGAGAGACTGGACAAGGTGGATTATGTTGTGCAGGTGCCATGGCTGTTGCTCAATATTTTAGTCTCTTACAGATACAAGTCTCATGATTTCAAGGAATATGTTGGCTCACATTGGGGAAAACGCATTCACCAGTGCATTTTGAAAGTAAATTCAAGCTGTTTTTAAACATTTAGGCTTAAGCCTTTAAGTGATATTAATCATGCATATGGAAACATGCACTAAATCAGGTGTGCCCAGACTTTTGAGGGCTACTGTGTATCCGTTGTTTTTGTGTTTTGCTGCTCCATCACACCTGATTCACCTAATCAGCTAATTAACTAGTTGGTCTGGGTGTGTTACAGTAGGGAAAATGTTAAATTATGCAGGAATGAGAACCATCGCCTTATGTAACGTAGAATGTCCAACTGGTAGCCGTTTTCGAAGCACCAACACCCTTCTATCATGTCAGAGAATTAGCACCATTATTATTATTGTACAGCTGTCATGTGACTTCAGGTATAGCATGGCACTGTTCTCAATCAAGTTAACAAGTTAGCTACCTGCTTGTGTCCCTTTTCAGTCTGGACTATGAGTACTGTCATCAGCAATAGCCTCATTTATAGTGAAATAGGATATAGCAGCTTATTGAGGATGCACTGTTTAATAGAACAGTTTGGCACAATTGTGTTTATGCCATTTTTTCCTTACATTAGCATAGCTGTTCTGAATCATTATAATGCATTGCTAACAGAATTTAGGCTTCAGGTTGTCTGTTTTTAGACATGTAGTACTGTTTTTGTGATGTCCTTTTATTATAGGACAACAGTAATGTATGCAAACATTGCACAAAGCATAAGACCCTTCATGCCCATATTCACCACAAAACTAAACATGCAAACATCAAAAACATCTGATTGGTTATAGTTGGCATAAGAGTCAAATTGTATACATATACTTAATTTTTTCAGAATGATTCTCTTGAATAGCTTTTCACTGCTGCTGTATTGTATAGCTAACACCACACTACCTTGACCAGGAGAGGCTCATAGTAAACCATTATGTTTTGCCGCCATGTGAAGGCAGAGTTTGCACACGATCTCGTGGTGCTCTGGACTGTGAATGTGGCTGGTGTTAGCTTACGGCTGGCCCTGAAATAGAAGCATGGGTGCAAATGATTCATTAAACAATGAGGAACCTGAGAAAGTAGAATTAAGTTCAGCCACTCTATGGCCCTCTGCCAAACCCCTCCTACTATATTAGTAAAGCAGCAGTTTTAATCTCACAAGAATAGTACTGTTGACTGACAGCAATTATAATCATAAGAGTATAATGATCCTAGATTATTATGTCTGTCACAGTATGAATGATTTTTCCATAGTACTTACCGTGCACTTACGCGTGGGTGATATGGCTGAAATACATCTTATTAACAGGAGTAATTGTGCTCTCTTTATGATGAAAGAGTACCGATGACATCCTCCATTATTGCTCTATTGTTTGTCCATTGTACACTACCATTCAATTAAGTTAGGGATAAGTGTTTTCAGTAATATGAAGCCAGTGTTAATATCAAGCTTTGTCTTCTTTACTAATACTACACATTAAAATACTATACTAATATCAAGCTTTGTTTCCTTCTCAATGTCACTGAATGTTTTGATGTTTGGTATTTGTTGCCCTGTGTCCTGATGTGATGTGTATTGGTTCCTGTAGGAAATTACACCAGCAGTTTGAGTCGTATAAGGACCAGGTGAAGAAAATGGCAGATGAGGCCCAGACCACCCCGGAGCAGAAGAGCGATGCACCCACCTGTGGAATTTGCCACAAGACCAAGTTTGCCGATGGCTGCGGCCACCTCTGTTCATATTGCCAAACCAAGTTCTGTGCACGCTGTGGGGGTCGTGTGTCTCTACGCTCCAACAAGGTATGACCACTCAAACTGACCGGGCCTGCTGTTAGACGTACAGTCAAACAGTAATTTGGCTTTTTCACATAGGCTGCATAAGGACAATATATTTAAAATGTATTTCTGGACATGTCTGGCCAGTAAGTGCTGAACTTGCTTGGAAAAACAACTACAACACTGTAAATGTTAAAGTTAAATCAGTTGTGCTGATTGTGGAATTGAACAGAATAAAATATTGTGCACTATATTCTGCATACCAATACCAACTCTATTACTGTACCAATATAATATTTTATACTCTACCAGTACTGTAGCAGTATATACTCTATACTGTACCAGTACAATACTCCATACTCTACCAATACTGTATCAGTATATACTGTATACTGTACCAGTACAATACTCCATACTCTACCAATACTGTAGCAGTATATACTGTATACTGTACCAGTACAATACTCCTTACTCTACCAATACTGTACCCATATATACTGTATGCTGTACCAGTACAATACTCCATACTCTACCAATACTGTACCAGTATATACTGTATGCTGCACCAGTACAATACTCCATACTCTACCAATACTGTAGCAGTATATACTGTATACTGTACCAGTACAAAACTCCATACTCTACCAATACTGTAGCAGTATATACTTTATACTGTACCAGTACAATACTCCATACTCTACCAATACTGTACCAGTATATACTGTATGCTGAACCAGTACAATACTTCATACTCTGCCAATACTTTACCAGTATATACTGTATACTGCATACTGTACCAATATAATACTTTATACTCTACCAGTACTATACCAGTATATACTGTATACTGTACCAGTACAATACTTCATACTCTACCAGTACAATACTTCATACTGTTCCAGTACAATACTTCATACTCTACCAATACTGTACTAGTATATACTGTATACTGCATACTGTACCAATATAATACTTTATACTCTACCAGTGCTGTACTAGTATATACTGTATACTGTATCGGTACAATACTTCATACTCTACCAGTGCTGTACCAGTATATACTATGTGCTGTACACTATACCAGTACTGCAACAGTATATACAGTATCAATACTGTATCAGTATATAATGTATACTGCATACTGTAGTAGTACTGTATCAGTATATAATATGTAATACATGCTACTCCTCACAGTTTTATATAATATACTGTAGAATTGAGTAATGTACTGCAGGTTCACATGACCACCAGGTGGTTACTTCCAAGCCTGTGTCTTCTGGAAATGTTTGTTACTATATGAAATGCAGTATATTACACAGACAGATGGCATTCTGGAATATTTGGCCAGTAGTATTAGTATGTCATATGTAGTAGTACATCACATGGGTGTCTTTAGCATACTAGTGAAACTGATGATCACATACTGTATACTACATAAACAGTAGGCAGGAGGCCTTCATTTCAGAGCCTAAACCAATGACTTTAGCTACACTGAAAAGAGGAGCCAAACCTTCTGACTAACTCACAACATGACAAAACCTTAAATTAGAAAAAGTAATTCTGGTCACTTTTTACTGTGTTAATATTTACTTGTAACTAAAACTATTTTGTGTTTTACAAGCAAAGCACACTTACTGCCCAGATAAATATTTCTGAAAAATGATGGCAACAAAACTAGTTCAGTTTACTGTATTATAATCACTAGGACTTGACGATGTATATGTATGGACACATACATATAGCATTGTAGCACAAAGATTGGGTAACGGTATTGATAATACTGCACATTTAACATAACAATTATTTGTTTTGTGCATTTAAAAAATATCCTTTTATGTTTGTCTTTTTTCATCACGTTCTGTACTTAGAATGAAAGAAATGACATTTCTATTGTTTTGATGTTTGTAGTTTTCTGTTTCTGAGATGCTCTTTGACTTTGGCTGCTCACTTGAGCTGAACCCAGTTGAAATTGCAGGCAGTGTAGTTAGCATTATGACCACAAGAGGGCAGCAGTGCTTCTTTCTCTTACACAAAGACCTTTACACTTGAGGATATAACTAGTGCATCTCTAAAAACTAGAATACAGTATTGTGAAAAAGTTATTTTGTGTTTATAATTAATTTCAAAAAGATAAACTGTCATATATTTTATATTCCGTACACGTAAAATCACATATTTCAAGCCTTTTCTTGTTTAATGTTGAAACTGAATAGTAATTTACACAAACTCCAAATGAAATATAATAATTTGAGATTCTGGATTTCTGATTTTCATGAGCTATAATCCAAGTTGATCATCACAACAAAACAAGACAATTTGCCTTTTTGAATTCAATTCTGAACAACAATTAACTTTTTCATAATTTTCCCCCAAAAAAAAAAAATTATATGGGACTTTTTTTTATATGGGAGAACGGATTCATGATGGAAATGGAGAGAATTGTTTGACCAAATGTGCTAATGTCTCTAACAGTGATTATTTGGTGTCAGTTAGCATCATGTTATGCTAACTAGAATTTGTTTAAATTCTTGCAAAGCATATTTTTAATTTGAGCTTCTTGTTTTCCTTTTTAAATTAAATTATGATCAACAATGAAATGTTACATGTTTTAATTTTATTAAGTAGCACCATAGTTCTTAAGCCTTTAAAACAATGGCTCAACTCAACATGCTAATTGTGCTAACTATCAATGGGAGATATTAGCCACCATTTAGCATTGTTAGCATCATGTTCTTAATGATAACTACAGGTGGTCTCTTTATTAATTGTTAGTCAAATAATTTGTTGTAACTGAAGCATTCCTTTAAATGTCTCTACCAGCTGAAATGTGCTGTTGCTAATGTTTGATTTAGTAAATGTAGAAATGCCAGTGTACAGGTGTGTGTGTGTGTGTGTGTGTGTGTGTGTGTGTGTGTTAATCTCACTCACAGTCCTTCCCTTCTCTTTTCTCTCCTTTTTTCTCCCCTGTGGAATTGCAACAGGAGGACAAAGTGGTTAGCATCTTTTTCATTTCTTTTTCAGTAGTCGACCACATTATTCAGGCACATTTTTATTAAGATACAATGTGGGAAAATGATACAGGCCTCAGAGAAAGGATTCATGATGGAAACGGAGAGGATAGTTTGGCCAAGTGTGCTAATGCTGCTAACAGTGATTATTTGCTGTCAGTTAGCATGCTAACTAGGATTAGCTTACATTCATTCAAATCTTATTTTTAAATGGAGTGTATTTATGAAGGCTTAACAGAATTTCTCCTTGTTTCACATTTGAGCACAATAATTTTCCTGTCTATGTACGTTGATTCTTTTTAAAAACAGTCAGTAAAAAAACAAAAAAGCATTTGTTTTTGTGGATATATGTGACCCCGAATGGGAAAACCAGGCCAAAGTCTTTTTTTTTTTTTATTGTGAATTTAAGTTTTGTTTTTGATCAAAATATGTACTACAATAGATATCTGAGACTATTATCTTTCATTTACAGCAATAATACAGAGAGGTTAAGTTTTGTCGCTAATGTGAGTGACATGATATTGACATGATATCTCAGTGAATTGCAGAGTGACTTTGGCCTGTTTTTCCCTGGCGGGGTCACATATGTGCACAAATCAATGTAAAGACATTTTCACTCTGAGAATCTGGATTGTTTATGTATTTTTTTCTGAAAATGTGTAAAGGTTTATACATTTGAAAGATTATTAAAAAAATCATGTTGACAAGTCAGTATCCATAGACAGGTAAGTTATGCTCTTTTATGGAACTCTTAATCCTGCCTTGTATCAAGAAACATTCTCGATGTCACATTTGTCTCATTTGCTCCATTGCCATATCCGATTACCCGGAAACAAGGAGTAGGCCTAATATGTCTTTGGACTTTGCTTGAGATATTCTTATTTCATGGCCTACGTCTTACAGTTCTTTCTTGTGCTTTTGTTTATTAATGATCCAACGACCTCCACGTTCACGTGCACAGAATGGAAGATAATTCTGTTCAAATGTACATGTTACAGGTGTTTGTGAATGAGCTCATTCTTAAGATTTGTAACACTGTTTGGTTAACATTGTAGTAATATAGTACTGTGAAACAGTGATGAGTACTGTGATGTAATATAGTGGCTCATGTTATATTAGCTCTGTGGAGAAGTATAGTGATGACTCCAGCCACATTAGTAATGCAGTGATGTAAGATGATGAGTGATCTTAACATTGTATTGATTGGATTGATCAGTATAGTGGGGCTCTTGCAGGTGCTCAGGCTGACTTACTACACCAGTGCATTGTGGTAGTGGTTCCACTGATTCACTGTAGCAGTAAATATGCTGTGGCTGACCTCCCTGAAATGGGCTTTTGCAGGATGGGATGTCAAAAATATGCATACACTTGAGTATCACAATACTACGTTTGATGCAATCATAATCCCTGTAGCATGATATGTATCATATCGCCAGGTTCTTGCTCACACACAGCCCTACATCTGAGTCAACATCATTGGAGGAGAATACTAGCTGTCAATTCTAGTATGTCAGTCTGACTCCACTAGTTAGCATTTTGCTGAGTGATGTGAGAGAGATGTAGACACCAAGAGAGAGGCTCACTCTGCTGTCATGGACTCCCACTACAGATGGCTGTGACATCAATGCAGATCAAGCTCAGCACTTAGATGATTGTTCTCCCTTGAGTTGATTATTTTGGTATTCGTGATGATACCAGGTGTTAGTGTTAGACCCAAATCATCAGATTACACTGGATGTGATATCATGTGGAAAAAAAACCTGATTTAGAATCTGATTCAGTTTATGTTCAAAACATGCACACACATGTGTCATGGGTTGTTAACTGTGTATTTATTCCTATGGACCAATAGCAAAGCAGAGCCTACTTTTAGATTATCTTATGTCAAGTGCTTCAATGACAAAAAGTTATTTTAAACATTAGTAAAAAAAATCAGTATCTGTATTAACATGCTCACTGTTGCAAAATATCAGTATCAGAATTTTGGTTAATTCAGGTATTGTGTCATCAGAATTTTACAGGATTTTGAATTACTGTAAAGAATAATTCCAACCACATTTGTGTATACTGCTTGTACAAATGTTCCTGGAGATTGTTATACAATAACAATATTGCAAAATATGAAATATGCAGTTAGTACAATACACCAAACGTTATTTTAAATGTTGCATGTATAAAAGCCAGATAATGGTTTTTTGTCCAAAAATGTAACATTTCACAACAACAGTTGAAATTATTAATTGAGTAACTTGAATAATTCAATTACAAAAAAATTAGAATTTGCTTCATTTAATTCACATCACCAAAGTACAATATACAAACAAATTAAAATACAAATTAAAATACAACAAGTCTGTTAGTTGTTTGGTGGTGTTATTGTGTAGTACCCCTGGATGTGCTCTCGAGCATGTTGGCATAGTACCAGCCTCTTTGTGCTCTGTGATAATAGCTGTGGTGTTGGGTTCTACTGGGTCCAGATGGTGCAGCTGTAGTCAACGTCAGAGGCAAGTTCACCTGGAGTATTCCCTGTCACACTTGGCCACGTAACTGGCTTCACGGTGTTTCCCTATAAACACATCACATTCAGCCCTGCAGTAAACTTCGTAATGGTAATAGTTTACCCAGATATCGTATGTACACCTAAAGGTACAAGGGGGTCCTTAAGGACCAGTAGTGTATCTTAAAACTTCACTACTTCACTTTTTGCAGGACAAAGGACAGATTTGTGTCTTTTCAAGACTGAACAGTAATATAAATGTAAAACTCTTGAGTCGGTACAACCCAGTGACAGGAAAGGTACTAATGAAGTGATGGCATGTACAAATGTTTATGTATTATACCATCATTAGTTGCTTGTTGGTAGTTAATCAATTAATAGACCTTCAGATAAAGTGTTATTAAATAGTGATGGTGTCTGTCTTGGATTGTTGGGTGGTTTTAATGATGATTTTGTGGTGAGACTGCATTGTGTAATATGTTAAAGTGTTTGTCTATGATATATGCTGTGCATTGCCAAGAGCGACTATTTGTTGTACTGTGTTTTGATTCTTGACAATCTTCTTTAGTTGCTGGGTTGCCTCTTAGTGTTGATACTCCTTCCTTTGTAGAGGATCCAGGTTGTCTCTGGGTCTGTGGTTCTGTATCTATTTTCCAATTCTGATACTCATGCCAATTATAAGTAATCAAGGACTCTGATAACCAGTATTTGGGACTGATATTCATTTACTATAAATGTGATATTTGAACTGTGAAAATGTACAAGGATGTTACTCTTACAACTTTAATTCATTACTTAAAACATTAAATTAACATATTCTCAACTTAAAATGTAAAAGTAAGGGTCATGTATGAGGCATTGGGCCAAACTAAAGAATGTGTTTTTCATTCGGCTGTACTGTGAAGCCAATTCAAGCTTCAGTTATTAGTTACAGTACAGTACTCACTGAGACTCATAATTTCATAATAAGATGAGTCTTATTAATAAGTTTACTATATTTACTATATTTCTGTCACTATCATGAACTTTTTAAAATTTTTAATATATTCTTAACGATTTATTACATGTTTCAGCATTATAAAGCAATAACATTTGAGACTTTAGGATGAAGCCTGGTTTTGCCTGGTCCATTAATATTTTTATTTTTTATTTATTTATTTATTTTCACAATACAGAATCCAAGGCTGTAACAATATCATTAAACAATTATTGTGGCCAATATTATTGATAGAAATGCACAGAGGAGTTAAATGCAGGTGGTGACAAAACGTCTTTATTTAACATAACAAACTTCACCTGGGTGACAAACATGACTCTGAAGACATTATAATAACATAAAACAACCAAGACAGTTGATAAAACAATGACAGACAAGAATGTGAGAAATGAGGGAACCTTTAAATCAAACATAATCAGAGCAGGTATTGGGGAACAGGGCTGTGGGATCACGAGACAACATGAGGGCGTAATGTAGGCGGACACATGACAAAATGGTTTCACAATTATCTTATGTGTATTATTAACATCATATCAATGATCATGTTTTTCAGTATCATGGTTATCCTCAATCAGGTCACTTCTACAGGTAACGCTAAGCAAATGTTTTATAGTGTCCTGATTTATTGCATTAGGTACAAGTTGATATTGCCCTGAGCTTGCCACTAACCGAGACACAACAGTATGTCATGAAGCCATGTTGTGATACAGTATGAGACAGTCAAGTACTTTGTGCTTTTATATTTTGCCATAGTGAACACAACAAAAGAGCTAAAAGTCTGAAAAGCTTTTTTTTGTTTTGTTTTGGAAGTTCTGTAATTTTTACACAAGTTTTACATTGACAAATAAATACATTGAAACATTAATTACAATAAATTACATTAATTTAAAAGATACATTAATTAAATAAAAAAAGTAAAAAATCGATAAACCAACAAGTAAGTAAGTAAGTAAGTTTAATAAATAGATAAATAAGTAAATAAATAGTCACAAACATGAGATTTGGTCAGTCTAAGCAAACTCTTAGTCATGCTTGTGTACAGACATTGCCTCATGTTGTTTTCTCAGTGTTGGGCTAAAGGCTCTTTGCATATCATGTTTCCAGAGTCCAGCAGCTCTACTCACCACACCTGTAAATATTCATGCCGTCTCAGACAACACAGTCTCTTTCAGCACGCCTGTCAGGCTGCTGGGGGAGGACAGAAAAAAACGCTGATGGAAAAAAGAACAGATTTCAACACGTTTCTTTTCACTGACATTTAAGCTTTTGACTGAGCGAAACACGCACCAATTACCGGCAGCTTCTCAGGTGTGGCATAGCTTTCACAACTCACACACAATTGAGGCACAATTACGTCATACGCTCTTAAAAAAGATGCTTCTTCAAGGGTTCTTTAGTACAGAAAATGGTTCTATATAGATTCATGAACACTCAAAGAACCCTTTGTGTGGATAAAGAGTTCTTTCCATGGTGAAAAGGTTCTTCAGATTGGTTCTTCAGATTCTCCTTTTTGAAAAATTTTCTATATAGCCTCCCAAAGGGTTCTGCCTGTTGCTATGATGTGAAGGTTGTAATAATAGAGGAACCCTTTTTGGTGCTATATAGAACCATTTTGAAAAGCTTTCTATATGGAACCATCTACAGCACATTTTTCATCAATCTGAAGAACCCTTCCATCATGCAAAGAACTCTTTGGGTTCTTTGAGTGTTCATGGTTCTATAAATAACCATTTTCTTTATTAAAGAACCCTTGAATCTCTGTTAAGGGTATACCATAATAACACTTTATTTTGACTTCTAACGATAAAGCATTACTGCTGAACAACAAAAACTATAACAACAACAATATTATTATTATTATTATTATTATTATTATTATTATTGTTGTTGTTGTTGTTGTACTTTATTATTATTATTATTATTATTATTATTATTATTATTATTATTCCATATAACAACAATATGTTTCTGATCTCCTGATTCCTTCATAAGTGAAGCCCCGCCCCTCGTGGTTTAGTAATGTGGTTTAATAATGTGCTTGAGAGCGGTAGAAATGATGTGGTGGTGAAAACGGTTCGGCTCGTGCTGTTCAGTCAGGTTCATTTTCACGTCGCATTTAGTTTCTCCCCTCTCACTCTTCGTATAAATGTGTTTTAACACGTAACTCGATAAAAGTCGCTTTAAAACTCGCATCTTCAATGAGTTTCTGTATTTCTGTAATTGAGGCGGCACCGTGGTGCTGTTGAGTGAACTGCTCTGTACTGAAGGTTTTGACGGCAAACCGTTGGTTGAGGAGCTGCCTGAAGATTTCTAAAGAAGAAAATGTATAAAAACAGCTTTAGGACAGGACCATGTCCTCATAAAAACACAAAGCAGGGGCAGTTATGGTAGGCAGCTGGCTTTGTTAAGATTATTGGGAGTTTGCTTAGTAGTTATTTTTTAACTACTTGTTAGCATGTTCTTCAGTGACAATTAGCATCTAGCTAGCATGTTAAAGTGTACATTTGAAAAATATAACTTATCAGTTTTGTTGATCCTTTAGGAAAACATAAACACTACTATTGTGTGTGTGTGTGTGTGTGTGTGTGTGTGTGTGTGTGTGTGTGCGCGTGCTTTTACATGTCAATATGTTGGTTTCCAAACCTCCTCATGGCAGTAGTAGTAGCTATCAATTAATACCGTTTGTTTAATCACTAAGTCATTATGTTAGCTAAATCAAACTGCTACTGGTTAATTTATCAGACTTTTTTTTCAAACTATCTAACAAGGTAAATTATTTTCCAGAATGAAACACTCTTGCTACTTTATATTTTATTTATGTTTAATTGCATTAATTCCAGTCATATTGAATCTACAACTAAAAGCACACTGATAAACATTTTTAATACCAATCTAATTTTGCCTCACTGTGTGTGTGTATATATATATATATATA
>BRDA01009382.1:0-11216 GCA_036984385.1 Crenuchus spilurus | reverse complement strand
AACCCATGGCATATGTGACCCTGCACTTCTTTTTCTATATGTAACCCTGAAACCAGTTGTAGTTGGAGGTGATCCAACTGAGAAACATCTCACGCCTGGATTGCACCAGAAAATGCTGCCATGTTACCGAGGACAGGCTCAAAAGCTGAAGGAGATGGTCTATTTTCTAACCTGCGTCTTTGTTCCTGACACCAATAATTAACAGGTCTCTCTAAACTTAGAGGAAAAACAAAACGCATGAATATGCATCAAGGTCTATTATGAGCCACTGGTGACTAAATATAGAAGCTCATTAAATTCTCATGATGCACGTGTCTGGCTCCTGTAGCACGTGAGTGATGAAACTTCATCATGTATTTTAGTCATTTTCTACAAAATAACAGAAGAAACAAGACATGCTAATTTGTTCTGTAGTGTGTTCAAGTAGGACACTTTTTTTGACAAATAGAATAGTCCATCAAAACCATTCAGCTGCAAATTAAGTGGTATTAGCTTCTTTGATCAACTCGTCCTCTCTAACATTACAAAAATTCTGCTAATATTGTTGAATTTATGATAACATATACATATTATACTCCGTTAAAACATGGGATAGACACATGGACACTACATTAATTAATAGTATATCAAAGGACCAATTTGACTTGTTATTTTTGTTTTAGGAAGTGTTATTTTTTTCATTTAACACTGCATTATACAGTTTTTGGTTCTCGGGGATCCTAAAGAGTAGCTTGAGAATAGTACCAGTGAAGAGGAACACAGTTATGTGATACCAATGACATGTCATTCAATGCCATATTAATATTTCACTGCATCTTTTCATGGATCTCCATTGCTTTGTACTGCATGCTATCTTGTCATGAGAAAGACCAAATTTTCATCAAATCAGCAACAATATGGCAGCAGAGGGCTCAAAAGAATGTAGTACAGAAATAATACAGTGATCTGGTGGACTGTAGATTCAAAATTATTTTCTGCATTATTACATTAATTTACATTGACATTCATTCACTAAGGTCTATGTGTTTTTTCTCAAATGCAAAGGTCACCTTATTGTATAACCTTAAATATTGTTTTGCTTCTCAAACATTCAAAGTTTTCCCTAGGTGTTACCTCTTGGCCTGAGGTCACCTGCCCTGCCCTGTATTTGTATTGTAGTGTTGTTATTTGTCCACAAGAGGGGGTTAAATGACTGAGTAAAGCTGAAAGCACTTCAAATTGAGGATGTCAGCTTTTACCAATGCTTTCAACATAATGTGGAAAGGAAGCAATGCAGTTTATAAGTTAGTATATGCTTATTATTTAATACTTTCCCAGTGCTGTCTGCTTTTCAAGGTCATTGTGAAAAAACTGGAGACTAAAATTTTGTGAACTAAAATGATGAAGTGACAAAGTACACAAAGTTAGCACCTGGTTTAATATGATAGCCAACATCAACTCCCAAGAAGCTCAAATATTGATTTCTACTTCTTTAGAGACATCAACTGTTAATGCAGTGCACAATGGGTAAAATATTGTATGTATTTAGTTTATTTTTGGGCTCAGGTTCAATGTCTAAGAAATGTAATTCCAGTAAATACAGGAAGAAATGGCTATGTAGCAGATGAGTGGGAAGTGGTGATGGAAGGAGAGAGGAGAAGAACAGTATTGGATAGTGATGCATCCTGCTGCATCTCCAGTGCTTGCCGGCACTTGGCATTGTACATGGTGATTTTAGACTCATTTGCAGCTGATCAGGCGTGTAACATTCTACTGGAAAAAGTGGAACCAGTTGGCTGTAGGGTGTAATGCTCTGAAAGCTATATTACCAAATGTTATTACATGAAATAGTTATTAATACTTCCATTGACATCTGAGACATTGTTTTATATTGTTTACCCCTCTGGGTTTGACAGATGTGGTCATGTTTCAGCAAAGTGGACATTTCTCAAATCTTTCTGATGTGTGATAATGTCGCACAGAAATATGATTCATGCATTCTCTGAATCTGCTGAGTCCACTCTTTCTTTTCTTATATTGAGATTGTATGTGTGAGCCTGGGCTGAGATACCTATCATCTGCCTCTCACCATGTGATTAAAGTGTTTCTGTTTGAAATTGAGTAGTGGACCCTGTTGATTGAATTATGCAGACAAATTGATAAAGTTGTCCTTCAAAGAAGCCAAATTCAATAACAGTTGTCTTGAATAATTTTGAGAATAGAGTGTATACATGTGGAATATAGCTGCATATAGTAATAGTTTACCAAAACTTAAATGTAAATTTTAAATTTAAAAAACTGTAAATCAACTGGGAAAAATCAAGAATCATGGACTCATCACTGCCTGTTTTGGAAACTTCAGGAATGATCAGAGAATAACCCAAGTTCATCCCATTTCTGGTGAATGCTAATGTGCTATTAGATATTCAGGTTTGGGGGAGAAAGTGCCCAGCAGTTCCTGGGCTCCGAGCATGTTTAATTACCCCTGGCAGATAGTGATGGAGAGGAGCACTGATGCTGACTCTCCGCTAATTGCGATCAGGGTCTGGGTAAATAGGTCAGGGCTGATGTGTGTGCCGTGGCACTGGCTGAAAGAACAGGGATGTCCAGGAGAGGATGGATAGATCAGGCTAATGAAGACTAGGGAGGCCAGAGAAGCCAGTGGTGGAATGTAGCAGCTTCTGGGTGGTCAGTAAATGGTTTTGTTGTGACCCTCGGAGGGAAGGAGTTGACTATTGTATGGCCCTAGTGAGCAAAAATGACAGTGCTTTAGTGTTTATTTATAAGTTGAAATGTCCAGCTAAACCAGTTTAGCCTTTGGTCTCCTTTGCCTTGTGCTGAAGCAGATAAAGATAGGTCAACCTGCTCAGCTACAAACGTAGAGCCAACAGCTCCTTCTGGTCCTGGGATTGACTTGATTGCTTAAATATTAGGAATGGCATTGGTTTGTAAGTTTTGTTTTGGACAAACAGTAGACATATGATTGCATGACTGCATGTGACATTTAGGGACCATAAAATGTATTAAGACTAGTAGTTCAGTGTAGAAAGCTGAATGGATTGAAATGCTTTAGCATGAATGGGCTAAGCTAAAACTCTGTATGCAGAATCTCTCTCTCTCTCTCTCTCTCTCTCTCTCTCTCTCTCTCTCTCTCTCTCTCTCCTTATCTTATTCTGTCCTCTGGATGCTCTTAAGGGAAAGCTTTGCCATAAAAATAATAACATTGCTAATAAAGAATGAAAGCTAATGGGGGAAGTACAACCATATGCAAATAAGATCATGCTAACCAATTTTCATTCATAGATTGCTTTCATTCATTGTTGGCTGCATTACTGAGAGAAGCTTTTCTTTTTATATGCTTCCGCTCTCGCTCTGTTCATCCTCTCAGGAATTCTCCTGGTGTCTCTCACATTGGCCAGACTTTATGCCAAAATGACAGGGACAGTCTGCAGTGCCATATGCCACTGCGTAAACAGAAAAAAAGAGAGGGAGAGAAATGTAAAACAGGTGGCGAAAGCAGGATATGATTAGGAAAACGTATGTATTTATACTAGAGATTCCTAAACGGACAATGTCCTGCATATAAATCATGTTGTAGAACATGGGTATTCAAAGTGTGGGGGGCTCTAGTGGGATGCCAAATAATTGGGGGCAAGTGAGTGAGTGGGCTCAGGGACAGGGTCAGAGATGAAATATAATAAAACAAAGGATCTTAACTGATAATTTGCTTTTCTAGTGTTCATCCTATTGTAGGCACTAAAAGGAACTTGTCTGAACAAGTTTGTGTTACAGTTTGTTGTAGTTTGCTTGTGTAGTGTTTTCTTATCTCCCCGATTGCTCCCTCTCCACTACTACATGTTCACAGCAATTGTTCTCTTTTCATTCTTGATGTTAAATCCACTGTTCATAGTTTCATACCATGCAGACTCTTGTGAAACAGTGTCTGTGGATAAATGACCACTGCCAGCCTCACATACTACAACCTCACAAGCTTCTATTACTCTGACGGCTCTTTGTGGGAGCAATGATTACATTTGATTACATTTAATATTTACGTATATTCTAATTTACCGACGTTAGTGTCCCTATTGAAATCTTTTCATTCTCTCTGAACTGGTTTATTGAACAGGCTTCTCCCACAACAGCAGTCTCAGCCTCACCCTCATCTCACATGAAGGAGATGTGGAGCGCAAAACCATGATAATTAGCAGACAGCAGTTAGCAGTAGCCATAAAGAGCCAGAACTCCTACTGTATATAACATTTCACAGACTGGCTAATCACCATTGTGAGATCAACTCCTCAGCGGCTAATATCTTTTAGTAATTCTATTTTGTGCAGCATACTATTCATATTATCTCATGGTTTTGCACTCTAAGTAAGTCATGTAATGATGATCTAGCAGTACTAAGCTCAGTATCAAGTCTTCTTTTTCCTTTCTTGCTGTCAGGTAATGTGGGTATGCAACTTGTGCCGAAAACAACAAGAAATCCTCACCAAGTCTGGGGCCTGGTTCTACAGTGGGTCAGGGGCCACGTTACCTCCAGGTGTGAGTGACCCCCGGGGGGTCTCGCGCAGGCGCCACGAGGAGGCTCCTCAGGAGAAGAAAGCCAAACTGCAGGAGGCCCCGCTCCTCTACCAGGGGTCCCTAGGGGACCGCAGCAGGAACCCAGGGCTGTCCCGCCAGCACTCACTCGACAATGGCTCAGGACGGAAGCCTGGCGACCTGCTTGCTGACAGGTAAGGGCCAATTAGGCATTGGCTTTTTAAAATATCCATACTGATGATTAACGTGTGGTGGAGCTGTCACTGTCTTGGTTGCAAGTTTTTATATTTTGAGTAATCAAAAGCTCTATGCTTTAGTGTAAGCTCCAAACATCTTGGCAGAAATCCGAGGCTGCATTTATCAGTTGTGTGTGAGTAGTTTCTGATAGCATGACGCACTGAGAGTGTAATACTGGAATTTAAAAGGCATAAACATTTGGTATGTAGGACTGCCGGGCTCTGAAGGTGTAATACTTTACCTTTTGTTGTGGCACATTACAATTTTGATTTATGTGACAATAATTTGGTATTTAATGATTCTTCAAATAATATTTTGATGTAATGCATGATTGTTCTCAGCATCATGCATTTGAATACATGCCTATTTTATGTCACAAAGGATCTACAATAAAATCTGCATGGTGATAAAAATGTATTAAGCTCTGCTAAAGTTAAGGAAGACCAAAGACAATGTTGTATTAAGTGTTATAATGTTAAAATTAACAAATGCACATTGCCTTTAACATCAATGCTTTAATATATGACAGTGTGTTGTATAGCATAGGAAAGGATAAAAAACCTTTGAGGGAATTATGTTATTTAAGATTGATTCACCATTTTTCACACAATGGAATTTGTCCTCCGCATTTAACCCTTTCATGCAGTGAAACACACACACACACACACACACTAGGCTGTGAGAATTTGTGCCCGAAGAACGCCCGGGGAGCAGTTGAGAGTTAGGTGCCTTGCTCAAGGGCACTTCAGTCATGTCCTGTCTGGGGATTGAACCAGCAACCTTCTGGTCACAAGACCAGATCCTTACCACTAGGCCATGGCTGCCCCCATTCAGTCATTTACATGTTAGGATTATGAGGATAATAAATCTAGGAGAGAAATTTCAAGGAGCATGTCTAGGAGAACAATTCCTCCTTTTGGATACCCAACTTGATCAAGGAACACAAAAAGAGTGACTGAAATATGATGTTTTAAATCAAGTTGGACTGGTTACTGAAGAGATATCACCATCCCAACCTTGATATATATATATATCAATAATTTATTTCTAGGTTTTTGCCAATTTTTATCCCCTTCCCAATATAGTGGTACTCAATTTGCCCATCCCCTCCGTTAGGCCTCTCACCATCACAATCTCCCTGACTCTAGGAGGGTGCAGGCAAGCACAAGCCTCCTCCATTGCGTGTGATGCAGCCATCACTTCTTTTTCGAACCACCGCTGATACACCATCACTGGAGAGCCTAACACGCTTGGAGGAAGGCACACAGGGTCCCCAGCTCTGATTGGACCAATCAGTAGACGCCTGAGCCAGTGGACATTGCAATGTGAAAGTGATAGAGAGAGAGAGCGCCATCTACCCACCCAGAGAGAGCACTGCCAATTTTTGCTCTCTTGGGCCCCAGCTGTTGATCGCAAACAGCATGACCGGGATTCGAACTCACGATCCTCGGATCATAGTGGTAGCGTCTTTGCCCATTGAGCCACTCGGGGCCCTACTTTGCTATATAATCCATGTATCATTTGTTCAATTGACATTCGATTCAGAATCAAAAACCAGAATATGAAAAAACGGTTCATAATCGTTTTTCTTTTTGAAAATAATACCAAAAAACAAATATCGTCTTGCATTTTGTGCATTTGATGTAATGTTCCAAACAAAAATGGGAAATATATAAAACGGAATGGAGCTGAATTTGATTTAGTTTTTTAATCGTTGTGTTTGTGTAACCCAGAAGTTGCTGGATCATAGGGAGCGTTGGGGACTGAAAGTGCTCCCTACACCCTCAGTAGTATTACAATATATAGGAAGAGATGATTTAGTTTACATAATATAGGTGAAAATATGAGCGAATTCTGAGTCATCTCTAACAGTCAGCTACGTTATGTTGTTTACACACACAAGCCTCACTTTAACCAACTACACAGGGAAATGTGCACACTTCACGGCATCCATTGCTTGCAATGTTGCCAGATTTGCTGGCTTCATGCCAGATTGGTCGGGCTGTTTGAGAAACGCGTGTTAACACGTGGACGAAACTGCTAATTGAAAAGACTTTGCTGTGCCCAAAGTTTTGGGGGAAATTTGATTAATGTGCATTCTAGATAGCTAAACTGGCAGATATGCTGTTTGCATAGGATCATATGTCACATTAGAAAAGTACATTACACAAATAATACAGACATGCAATACAATTTAAGTATCTTTTAAAATTTTTTTTAATATTATTTAGTTTTAAGGCCACGTTTTAATAAAAAACTAATGTGTTGATGTGCAGAACATCGGCTGTTTGTAATTTTGTGGATTTGAAACACATATTACGGATGTAAATGTAACGATCTGGCAACCCTGGGTTCTCGCTGTCCGTTTCGTTTGTTCCGCAGTCAGTGTAGTAGACTACATATAAGCACACATTTAAAAATAAATAAATGAAGATATGTGGCCGCAGATATGGAACAGCCTTGACAAGGCGTCGTGGTGACGTCACGTGCGAATGTCACAATAAAAAGCACACACAAATTTTCGTGCTTCAATGTCATTTCTTCACAGAAATAATTTATAAACTATTTTAAAACATTTACTGCCCCCGATTGTTTGTTTCCCTTCATTTTCGCCCGTTTTCACGTTTTTTATTTTCTGCTCCACTCAGAACTCAGTAACTTCCGGGTTACACGAACACAAAAAAGACTAAATTGAATTCGGCAAATCAATTTTGAAAATCAAATCAAAAGCACAAAATGCAAAACGATATTTGTTTTTTGGTATTATTTTCAAAAATGAAAAACGAAATAATGAACTGTTTTTTCATATTCTGGTTTTTGATTTTGAATCGAATATCAATTGAACGAATGATACACAGATTCTATATTTTACAGATTAGCTGAATATTTTCAAAATTATTCCAATGATTTGATTACATCTGTAACGTTCCCAGCCATGCTCTGTGCTATGGCTTGTCATTGTTATGTTCAACTTGTCCACGCCCACTGTCACGTCAGGTCCTGTGATTGTTTCCACTTACCTCTTCATTCGAAATTGTATAAAACCCTCCCTGTTGTGTTATGTGGTGTCGCGCCTTATATAAGTAATTGTAGTAAGCTGTGTCTGTGTTTTTCGTTTTCATGTCAGGTTCTCGTTTTAGTCTATTTATGTTCAGTTAAGCCATCATGATTGTTTTGACTTTGTCATAATAAAGTCATTATTTGGATCTTTACCACCTGCTTCTACCTCCTCGTGTCAGCTACGCTGTTAGAACATCACCCATCCTACTTTGTTTGTCATTTTTTAATAAGATGCCTATATGTTGGGTGTAGGGTGTACAATTTGTTGATATTTATCATTATTATGATAAATAATGTAATAATTAGATTTTCTATGCATATGTAGAAAGTTTTCAGTACAGACCACTGATTAATTACATTTTTCATTACAAACAGAACATATCGAGTGCTGTTTTAATTTAACCATTATGTGAAACATTGAGTTAAAACTATTTTATAAAAATGTGGTTCTTATGTAGCAACACTAAATATGAGGACTATTGTGTATAATGAAGGATTGTGGTGTTATAGTTATAGCACCCCTAGGAGAGCGGTTACCTGTGAATTATTATTATTATTATTATGAATGTTTTAGGTCAAAGCAGTTATTGTCAAAAGTGAAAGATGACATTGTGATAAAATATACAGTATTTTATTCTTGTAAATAAAATATATATTGAGCATACTGAGCATACCCTTTTATCTTGATCTCTAGAGCATTCTACAGCATTGTTGTTCCACTCTTGACCAAGAGGGGGCTCTTTGTCCTCTGTGGTTGGCATGTTTTATCTCTCTATATATATTTTGGTCTCTCCCTCAGCGCTGTATGTGAAATGCTCTGACAGTAATTCTGCTGGTCCTGATTAGATTCCTTCATGCCAAACAGATGTCTGCACCCTTGTAGCCAGACAACCTGCTGTGTGTCATGTTGATCCTGTGTTCTTGCTTGTCCACGGGAGGCAGGGGATTGTGGGTAGTGTTTCGTGCGGAACGCTGCAGGGAAGGGCAGGTGATCTCACCTGGACTTGGCTCATGTGTGTATGTGTCAGCAAGAGAGCAGGAAAAAGAGAGTTTCAGAGCATGAATTTGTGTTTGGTCATTTCAGTTGAAACCTTAATCAGATTCTGTCAGAATTAGTCTAAATGATATTCTGAATGCTATGATTGCTACTACTTTTATGAATGAAGAAAATGTTATGGTGGTGTCTGTGCAAATGCGTTTCTGAGTTGCATTCCCCTGACATCTCTTTAACATAACAGTCATGATGCAATAAGACCATGAAGTAATAATAGTTCCTTTTATGCTTTAAAATGCTTTAAAGTGCCTACAATGTGAAAACATATTTATTCACATTTTTCACCTTTTTGAAGTGAAACAGTTGGCTGTAATATGTAAATATTTGGAAATGGAACTGCAAATACAGTCCATTTTGAATTTTATTGGTTTCATGATCACAAAAAAAGCAGTGCATTTACGCATATACACTCATTAAGTCTACATCAGTTTAGTTGAGCAATTCACATTGAAATTTATCTTTTTTAAAAGAAGTACAATACAGGATAGCCAATCAGTAATTAGGTCATTTACATACATCCGTCTTAAAGGTGCAGTAACAACAACAGCCTGTTTCATTCTGAGGTATAATGAGAGAAATGTATACATTTCATTGTTATGAACATTTTTAATTGTTATGTAAAAATGAATCTTTCTGATGCATAAAGTCATACCTCACAAGTGGACCTTGGGGAAGAAATGCCCTAAATGTAAAATCACTAAAATAAGTGTAAGATACTTGGATAACAGGATGTTTAAGATATACTCTATGAAATTTTCGAAACATGTGCTAACCTCACATGAGTGCTCATGTGTTTTAGGACCTCAAACAGTTGAGGGTAAGGAGGGAAATTGGATGCTCTGACTCAGAAAAAAAAAGAGTTCCCAGTTGTCATGAATGCAGCATAATTGCTGGGCTCCACCTGGCTGTACCTGCCAGATGTACCTGAACAACTCAGTGGGATTTAAGCTGCTTATACCATGACAACCCCACATTCAGCTTTAGGTCAGAACAAGTGCCGTTAAATGAAAAAAATCACATGCACACTTGGGGGGCCATGGGGCAAATGTTTCTGCTGTTCTTTTAGATTAGAGGACATGGCCTCATGAATTATTGCATAAAACCGCTCACTAGTAGATACGCTTATTGTTCTTTCTGTTGGTGTGCACACGTTAAAATGCTTCTCCTCAGCAGAAAGGTGAGAGGTTTAAGTCGAGTGTACCATATGGCTCTGAAACAGTGCCTGCTTTCTTCCAAGCTTGCGCCAGCATTATGTAACAGAATGCATTAGAGCACTGTAGCCTTAGTAGACTCCACAGCTAGTTTCAGGGCTGCATGAACAAACTCATTTTGTGCATACAAAGGCTCACCAAAAACGATGACCTTAAAGAGACTCAATCTAAACTACATACTACACAGAGTGCTGGGCGATAAAACAATATTGATTTTTTTCACAATAATTTTTCCCTCAATGACGATGATAAGCTGGACAATAGAATTTGATAAGCATTAACGTTCGTTTCCATTTCACGTCTAAGCAGCTTGACAGTGAGTTCAGAAGTCTAATACTGCTGCTTGTTAGCTCCTCCTCACCAGGGCCACCAAAATACACTGTTGTGTTTAAGACAAGCCTGTGATTGGGGAGAGCGCCCTTTACTGATGTTTGAATATGTCCCAAGTAGACAGAACTGAGCACTCAGTTTCTGTTCCACTGAATGAAAACCTATTGAAGGGGTTGTAAGATTAACCTAAATAATGTCCCTTCGGTGTTGTGCAGCCTGAAATAAAAAAGATAAAAAAAATTTTAAACCATGCTACATCTTTCTGTGTTCAGCGGTAAATTTGAAGTATGTGCAATTAAATTACAAATCATAAAAATATTTTCTGCAATATGAAGGACTGAAAAACCATAAAATTCGTATTTTTTAAATGTAGTTGCTGTATCACGCTTTCTACATTTTGATTTTGTGCGCCATGTTTAAATAAGGCAATCTAAATTTTATAATAATTTTATTGTTACTTCATTCTTAGTATTATACTGCCATTAGTCACTTTCAGTCATATATGGCTGTATTCATTTTTGCTCTAAATTATTATACATTCAAGTAAATTAGGTTTCTACTATAGAAAGCATTGAATCCTAACAATTTAAACTACTGAAGTGTATACAAGGTCTATAAAGACTATGAAGAATACTGCTGTAAGTGTGCTTTCTTCAATTCTGCTGCCTTTATCTGAAGCAAATCTCAGTGCTGACTGACTCCACTTCAGTTAACGCAGTGCTGAATGAGTGGCTGCCAGGAGCGGACGAGTCTGAACGGTCCAGAGAAAAGCCTGCTGATGAATCCAGCTCTACTCGCCT
>BRDA01009380.1:32683-50686 GCA_036984385.1 Crenuchus spilurus | reverse complement strand
TCTCTGTCTCTGTCTCTTTCTCTGTCTCTCTCTCCCTCTCTGTCTCTCTCTCTCTGTCTCTCTCTCTCTGTCTCTCTCTCTCTGTCTCTCTCTCTGTCTCTCTTTCTGTCTCTGTCTCTCTCTCTCTGTCTCTCTCTCTCTCTCTCTCTCTCTCTCTGATTCCCTGCTCTGCCAGAGGACAGGAAAGCCATCATCTTCCAAGCACTAATATTTGGTCACGGTTACAGTGAACAAACATCGAGCAGCGGTTTCTCAGGCTTCTGTAAAGGCCCTGTTTTGCCCGCACGGCCAAAGTGCATTTCAATTGGCTTTGATGTGTCTGTCCTTTCATCTGTTTTAATTCTCCTCACTGTGGCCCTTTTAAGCTCACATCTCAGCTTTCATGTGCCCTCAAACAGCAAAGGAAATGCCAAAATAAGAGCTTTATCTGAAGGGCTAAACATTGATTTATCTGGCTTGATTAGTGTACTTTTAGACGTGTCTCTAGTGAGCTGGGCTTTGGGAAAGAGGAACACTTCCCCCTGCTGGAGTGCTGATCACCATGCAGGAAAACTGATGTGTGGAGGATAGTTTTGCATGTACAGGGCCAGTTAAAATATCTCCTGATGCAGCTTAATGAGGCCTTTAACAGTCTTAGAAGCACATTTTCTGCATGAATGCATGAGAGTTGAGGTCAAAAGATCAAAATAGCTTGAAAATACTAGAAACATACTTTTTAATTATTTTGACTGATACTGTATTTGATCTGTTCAGTAGAGATTGAAGCTCCATTCATATTTTGTAGGACCCCTGGGATGTACTTGGACAAGACATTACTGCACCTATGAGAAAGGGAGCAAGGCTTTTGCTATGACCAACACTGAAACCAAGGCCACAGCTAAGCAGGTATTGTATGATAGCATTGTAAGATTCACTGGGTTTGGCTTGGAATCTACTCACCATGTCCCTTTATGTCTCATTTGCAGAATGGTGTGGTGCTGAACTCTACAGAGTTGTTTAAGTTGAAGTCCTGCATCCGGAGGAAAACAGACTCCATTGACAAACGATTCTGTTTTGACATCGAGGTGGTGGAGAGGTGGCTAATCATTCCTTCTTCCTTATGCTTGCATATGCATGTAGCAGATTTGACACTAGAAAGATTGTTTTCACCAGTTTAGATGTGTAGCATTTACCTCACACTTTCCTCAAAATGAATAGCTCTAAAGCCACAGTCACACTGGAATGTTGCCAAGTGTGATGAAATGAAGTAATGAAAACACGGTAAATGAAGTTACACCATCCGATCCAACCCCCAACTGAGTGTGATCAGTGCTGCTTCTCTTGTGCATTTTATAGCCTGTAAGGAAGAAACAGCACACAGGAAGCCAATAAGGAAGAATTATTGTATCATACTTAGACACTACTCAGATTAACCGTCTGGTGTTGGCGCTCATGCAAAATGAAACATAACCCAGAATCCGTAAAAGGGTCTATTTTTCACACACACACACACACACACACACACACACACACACACACACACACACACACACACACACACACACCAACACACACACACACACCTACACACACACACACACACAAACACACACACACACTTATATATATATACAGTAGATATATACACAGACCTATTCCAAAAAAATTAATATCATGGAAAAGTTGATTAATTTCCATAATTCCATTCAAAAAGTTAAACTTTCATAGATTATAGATTCAGGGCCCACAATTGGCATGAATGTTTTAAACTGAGTGTGACACACTAATCATCTACTAAACTCAAAGAGGTTTCCCCAAGTGTCATTAAATTGCTTCAGTTTGGTTCAGTTGTCTCAGTTTGTTTCAATATGGGGAATACTGCAGACATAACAACTGGCAAAGTTTAACTTTTTGAATGGAATTATGGAAATTAATACATTTTTCCATGATATTCAAATTTTTTGGAATGGATCTGTATATATTTAGATATTTGTGAGAGGATCGTAAATAAGCAGAGACACATTTTTCACAGAGTCAGAGCACGGTGCATTTTTTTTTCCCCACACACTTACGCGATCTGCCAATCATATGATAACAACGTGGTAATGCTGGAAATGCCAGTGGAGACCAGCAATCTCTGAAAACAACCATTTGGTCTCTATAAACAAAGATTGCTCACATGAACAAAGATCTCTCGCATCTCATGAATATTCAGTGTAGGAATGAGTGACTCAATAAAACTGTGTCACCTCACATTTGTTAAGCTTTACAAATAAAACCACATACAATTTCTTAAAACTGTAATGAGCAGTGTGTCGCCAACACCTCTGTTTATTCAGTTCTGAGCTCAAAAGTCTTGGCTAGAAATGTTTAGAGTGTTTTTTCACAATAAATCAGCACATCTGAAAATAAGTTTTTTGAAAGTCTAAGTTTAGAGCAGATTTAATCAAAATATAGATTTATGACACTCTTACTGTTTTCACACTGTTGTTGCTGAGTTTGTGCTGAATAAAAGCCTGTGTAACACTTTAGAAAAAATAATTTTAGATGTGTGTAATTTGTAAAAAGTCAGGGCATGTCTGAAAACCCCCTCAGACTCCAGAGGGTTAAGGGCACACCCTCAGATTTCAGCACAATCCAGTGTGACTGAGCCTATAGAGTGGTAAAGATATGTCTACTGTGCTGCATGGTCTTTGTCAGCATCCCTGAGCCTTTACTGTATACTGGCCTTGTTTGTGTACTCGTAACTGACCTTAAAGATGTTTTCTGTCTTACTGTATCAGGGCAAATGTTTATAATACCTGCATAAAGCAAGCAGTCATAATTTACATCTACTCATTAAAAACATACTTTGATACTTAACAACAAGCACCGCATTTCATGGCAGGGCATTAAAAATATATATATATATATATATATATAAGTCTAAAACTAGTATTTCTTGCTTTTTTTCATAAAATTGTTTGATGCACCAAAATTGCTAAATATTAAGCTTTTATTTGTTATAAAAATATTATTCACATTACCTATTGTGGATCTATGACCTGTAGATATATGCACCTGGTTTTATTTAGGAACTTGTATTCAGACTCTGACTTATATCTAAGCATTTACATTATAAAATAAAATATTACACAATGGGGTGGGGAGGAGTAATTGACTCCATCCAGATAGAAACTGTTTTTCAGTCTAGTTGTTTTTGTCTGGATGTAGTGCAGCCTCCTTCCACGGGGAAGCGGGCTGAAAAGTCCATGTGCAGGATGGGTGGGGTCACGAAGGATGCAGGTGGCTCTTTTCCTGCATCAGGTGATATAAATGTCACCAATGGGTGGTAAGCTGCACCCAATGGTCCTCTCTGCAGCACCTCCTGGCTTGTAATGGACTGTATCAGGTGTGCTGGATTACCAAATTACTGATCTTTAAAAAAAAAGACAAATAAAACAAGTATTTTTGTAGAGTTTTGAATAGCTAGACACGTTACTTTGAGTTTTATATCACTTTTATCTTTACATCCAACAGAACTTTGTACGTGAATTGAAATTTTTCTTGTTTACAGTTCACTGGAACACTGAACAGTGACCAGCAAAAGGTGGCAGAGGAGTGCATGCTGTTAGTTTTTGCTACTTTTCTGACCAGTGATTTGCTTAATTTTTTGCAATTTTGGGTTTGACACATTTTTCGTGTATGTGTATATACACACAGCTGCAGAAACAGTTTGTAGAAGTAAGTGCATTTGCATGTACTAGCCTATTCTGTCCTGTAGGAGTTAAGCCCCACCCCATTTACTCTGAAGCCTTACAGTCTGGACAGCTTTGTGAATGAGATACAATACAGAGCAGCCAATAAGAGATTATCTTCATACAACAATCATTCATATTAGAACCACCTGCCATTGTCATTTATGCCGCCAAAACAGGTCTGAACCATGACATGAACTCCACAAGACGGACAGAGTCCTGTGATGCAAGTTGTGAGGTGAAGCCACTGCAGATTGGAATTGTTTGTCCAACATGTCCCACAGATGCTCGATCTGGAGAATTTGGTTCACAACCCATCCCTGAACAGTTATTGCAGTGCAGTAGGGCTTGTTAAGGAGCCATTACGGTTAAGGAATTAAGCAACCATGTTTAGGAAGGCGGTTCATGTCAAAGTAACATCAGACTGCCACGTTCAGGGACATCGCTCCACCCATGTGGATCACATACTGCGCGTGGGCCCCCAAGATGCATGCATCTTTCAGCCACAACATTAATACCACAGTTATAGTGGATAACATTGATGATCTCCTAACAGTGCTGCATTGGAAGGTCTGTGATATGTTGGATGTTCAGAGAATGTTCAGTTCTAATGTAAATATGCAGGTGTGAGACCTGAGAGACTTCATCAACCAGATCCAACCAGACGGCCAGGTGAGAGAATCTCTGTAGCAGCAAAGCTTGTGGGTCGGTCCCAGTCAGCAGTGCTCAGTACCTACCAGGAGTGGTCTCCAGATTTCCAAGATCTTAAACCGAACATCTGTCTGATGTGCTGTAATAAGAAGTCTGATCTGTGTTGGCTCCACCTCACATCTTACAGGACTTAAAGGGTCTACTACTAATATTTTGATACCACAGAACACCTTCAGAGGTCTCGTAGAGTCCATGATTAGTCAGAGCTGTTTTATACTTAAAAAAGAAGGTTCTTCAAGGGTTCTTTAGTAAAGAAAATGGTTCTGTATAAAACCATGAACACACAAAGAACCCTTCGCATAGATAAATGGTTCTTACAATGGTGAAATGTTCTTTAGATTGGGGAGGAAAGTGTTGTAGATGGCTCTATACAGAACCTTTTTGAAAATGGTTCTATATAGCCGTCAAAAGGGTTCTGCTGCAGTTACGATGTCAAGCTTATAATATTAGAGGAACCCTTTATGGTGCTATATAGAACCATTTTCAACGTTTACAGACTCTTAAAAGAGATGGTTCTTCAATGGTTCTTTAGTAAAGAAAATGGTTCTGTATAAAACCATGAACACACAAAGAACCCTTCGCATAGATAAATGGTTCTTACAATGGTGAAATGTTCTTTAGATTGGGGAGGAAAGTGTTGTAGATGGCTCTATACAGAACCTTTTTGAAAATGGTTCTATATAGCCGTCAAAAGGGTTCTGCTGCAGTTACGATGTCAAGCTTATAATATTAGAGGAACCCTTTATGGTGCTATATAGAACCATTTTCAACGTTTACAGACTCTTAAAAGAGATGGTTCTTCAATGGTTCTTTAGTTAAAAAATTGGTTCTAGACAGAGCCATGAACACAAGAAGAACCCAAAGCATTCTTCAAATTGATGAGGAATATGTTGTAGATGGTTCTATACAGAATCTTTTTGAAAATGGTTCTATAGAGCATTAAAAATGGTTCCCATAATTATTGACATTGTAACTACAGCAGAACATTTTTTGGGCTATATAGAAGCCTTTTCAAAAAGGTTCCCTATAGAACCATCTACAACACATTCCTCATCAATCTGAAGAACCCTTTCTTCATGCAAAGAACCCTATATAGAACCATTTGCGTTACTAACGAATCATTGAAGAACCATCTCTTTTGTACATACACTGTATATGTCCTAACTTTTCAGTGGTTCTCTGCTGCTACATTTGAATAAGCTGTGCAGAGTAATATGACTGCAGTGTCAGGAGTTATGCAGGTCTGTATATATTTGCCCACCTAGGATGAGACTGCATCTTGTTTCTCTGATAAACTGTGTACATTCTTGCCTTTCTTTGTGTTTATGTCGACATAGAAATGCCATCTATCGTGGAACTCTTTTCAGGCCACTGCAATTTTTCTGTAAAGTCCGGTATGTGACCCGCTGTGTGCTGTTTCAGCGCGGCTGCATGTTAGAACGCATGTGCACTGCTTTTTAAACAAATCCATTCACTTCCTCCCATTCTGACCAAACACCTGTTTCTTCTTTTGTATTATAATTGCACTGATATAATCATAATCACGCATTATATGATGATTTCCGAGGGGCAGAGTGGCATGATTTGGCAGGAATCCCACTGGAGTGATCTCCATTCACCTGCAAATGATGTGGTGATGGCTTGATTTAGACTGAAGTGGCTCAGCTGAGGTTTTTGTTTTCCCCCCATTATCTCATAGCTGTTTTTGCAGGATCACAGAATCCTGACTTTGACATCAAGGCACAAAAACATCACAGCTTGGTACCATCTTTTTATTTCAGTGCCAATTTATGCCTAGCATGCTGAGCCAAATGAAAAAGACCCACCGAGTCGCATTAAATCGGCTCTGTTTTTAAATGAGGCAGTATTGTGTTGTGTAGTCAGGACCAGTTTAGGCCAGAGAAACACAGTTTGATGACAGTACAATAAAACAGGAAGAGTTTTTACACAGTGCAGTGTATTTAGTTTAGTGGTTTTCCTGCTCTCATCTTATTAGCTGTTGATTTGAATCAGGAAAGAACAGATTGTGTAAGTGCACAGCTCACCATGACTGTAGAATCAGAATTAGGGATGCACCGAAAATTCAGCAATAAGTGAAAAGATTTAATCAATTTATTCTGAACATTGAGGTTTTTAATGACACTGTTAACATTTTGGATATTCAGAATTGTGCTTTTCCTCACCAACAGAACACAGATTTACCAGCACAGTTTGGTGCTGAAATGCATGAAGACAATAAACTACAAGCACAACCTTTACTAAAATACACTTATGATGAAGCCAGAATACAGCCGCTTAGCTTTGTGTTTGTGCTTCAGCGGCTGCAGCATTAGGGAGCGTCTCACAATTACCAGAAGAAATGTAAAGTGTTTCAGTGTCTGTAGCCAATGACACTCACATTAAACACACAACACATCCATGTGGCTTACATCATACATTTTACACATTTTCATCATTTTATTAAATAGTAATAATGTAACAAACATGCATCTTCATACATATTCATATATTATTGTCCTTGTTTTATAAACAAATATAAAATAATCAATTAAACTCATGTTATTAAACCTAATGATGTCAAACCAACTTATTAAAATACAGACATTAATTCCTGATTGACTAAAATACTTATTTTGGGAAATAGTTTAGTTACTAATTTTATCATTTATATAAGTTCCATATTCTGTCCATTTTTTTTTGTTTCGGCCAAAAATGTTCATTTTGGTGCATCCCTAATTAGAAAACATTATGCACTTCCAGTCAAAAGATTTAGAACAGGCCCATATTTCTAGTTAAATCATTTTCTTGCTTTTCAAGAGCTTCTGGTTTTACAGATGTCAAAAATAGGTTGAATAATATTTTTGGGAGCCTTGGTTTAGATGAGCAAATCAATGAGTGTCTTGTTTTGCTCATTTAAACATCCATCACCTCTTCAGTCCTACACAGCACCATTCATTACAGAAGCAATGGGTCTGTTGTGAATCATATCTTAAATACAGTAATGCCATGGTTATGTAAGAGTGAACATGGAGGTTATACAGGTGCCATGTGTTGACCAGGTATTCACTTGCATTTGATTACATATTCCTGTACTAACTACTCAACTAAGTTCTCTAATGAAATGACCAGTGAGTGTTTATTGCCACATAGCCTCTAAAAAAAGCAGCTTTGATCTAACATAGAGGGCACATTGACCCTGGCTTCATCATTCACCTCCACCATGTAGTGTGCTGCTAGCCCATACTTCCTGGTTTTTACTTCAAGGCAAGCTTTAGTTACTTTGTAAGGACCCGGGCGATGAAGACTGTGAGCTAGCTCTAACTTCTGCATTGTTACAGGGACAGTGCTAGCACTGGCTGTGTGTGACTTTTGGTTGAGAAATGTGTGCAGTTCACTTGCACGAATCTGCTGCACAAACATGCTTTGAAGTGTATATACACTGTGCTTTTAATGCATTTTTTATATTGAACAGTACCTGCTGAAGTGCATTTTCACACTAGTTTACCAAACTCAGGATCGCTTGCTGTGCAAGTTTGCTACATTTGGTCAACTGTGAAAGCTGATTTGGAGTCCAAGAGAGGTTCAGACAACCAATTTTTGGTCTTCCTGAATTTGATTGGGGATTCACTGTGGGGGGGTTGCATGAGTAGTTAATTTTGTATTATGGCTGTTTTGACCTTTCATGATGAGTGTTGTGGACAATGAAGGAAGGCATTAATGCAAATGGCCACAACTCCAAAAACTGTTGTTTTGCTGTATATTAATGCATCTCAAAAATGTAAATATCATGAAAAAATGTTTCTGATTATCATTTAATTCAACAAGGTAAGCTCATATATATTTTATATTCATGGCATGTAAAGTAACATTTGGATCCTTTTTTCTTTTCTGTAGATCAGTTTGGCTTATACCTCATGAACATCAGCAATCCAGAATCACAAAATAGTAGAATACAGTGGAACCTTGGTTTTTGGCATTAGTCCGTTCTAAAGTGTCTGATGATAACCGAAATGATACCAATAGCACTATTTCCAATAAGAAACAATCCAATTAATCCGTTCCAGACACTACAAATAGTATAATACTATAGTTTTACATACAGAACACAATGAGAAATAAACACAAAAGACTAATGAAATGGATAAATGAACATTTAACATCACTCTTACAGGTTTACGCTCTGTTTTAGAGTGTGCCGGTGTGGTTCTTTGTTTTATACACCCGTTCTCAGCTGCTATTTGTTTTTGCACCCATTTTTAGGTGATAGTTCTGCACGCCGTCGCTTTAATGTGACGTGCTTCAGTTTGTTTTGAGTGTTAATGAGAAACAAAGCCAGAATGAACACGTTGATGAGTGATGAATGCATGGGTGGATGCTTTGTTTTTGTTCATCAAAAACTGAGCGGATGAACGATAGCTGGGACAAAATTTCCGTGGAAAAAGTCAACGATAGCTGAATTGAACGATAACCAGGGCAAACCAGAACTGCGGTTCCACTGTATTTCATTTGGAGTTTGGAGAAAATGACTATTCAAACATCATAAACATTAAAACAACAAAGCCTTGAAATATGTCATTGTGTGAAGAATACAAAATGACAATTTACATTTATGAACACTATTAAATTAAAATAAATGTAATATTCATATATATTCATAACTTCAACTCAAAAACTTAACTCCAAACTTAACAAGCCAAACTTGTCAGCCTTGTTTGAAAATATTGATTGTTTGCATGAAAGAACAATAATAAAAAGCAGTAAGTGGATTAACTCTTTGCAATAGATTAACGTTTTGCAAACCTGCACACAGTAAAGTTACGTATAAAACCGTGCAGTCAATCTACGATTTGGATGGATTTATACTACATGAAGGTAAACTGATGACAATGAGTCCCTCCGCCAGAACAAGCCTGAAATCATTTTTAGGTGTGGACTCGAGTGTTTGGGACAAGTGTGAAAATGCCCTTTTTAATAGTATGTTGATCAGTGGTCACCAGCTCTGCTCCTAAAAACTTACCTTCAGCCTCACCCCTAATCAACTCCACCTGATCCATCTAATTACCGCCTTCAGAAGTTGGTAAGCTGACTGATGTGTTAGATTTGGGTTGAATTTGAATCCTACAGAAAGGTAGGAGAATCTCCAGGAGGAGGAGGGTTGGTGACCACAGGTGTAGATGAAGAGTATCTGATGCCATGGCATTGCAAACTTAGTAGTGTTAGTACGTTTTTGTTTTAAATGAACATTTCATCACTAAATAAAGTATACAATTTCTCCCTTATCCCAAAAGCTGATCATTGTGTCCCAAGAAAATGGACAAATATGTCGATTGAATCAGTCATATACCAGTTTAATTTAGCTGGTACACTATTTTGTCTTGCACTGCAGTGTAAGTCTGTTTGGTTTAATTAGCACAATGATAATTGTTGCAGTTATTCTGTTATTGAGCTACAGTTCTTTAACCCATTTAACCCATCTGTGCAGTGAAACACACACACTAGGCTGTGAACATGTGCCCAAAGCAGTGGGCAGCCCTATCCACGGCACCCGGGGAGCAGTTGGGGGTTAGGTGCCTTGCTCAAGGTCACTTCAGTCATAACCTGTCCAGGGATCATGCGTCCTTCCGGTCAAAAGACAAGATCCCTAACCACCAGGCAACAGCTGGCCCCTTCATTGTGCCACATAGCCTTATACTGGTCTTAGTCTTATACTGCCAGTTCAAAACTAAAGAAGCAGACTTAACCTTCTGGAGTTGGCTTTCCCGCCGGCATCACATTAACAAAATTTTGCAAACACATTTATAAAACTCTGCAAGACTTTATTGTAGAAACAGAATGAAACATACCCCAGAAACCTTAAAGGGTCTACTTTCAAATATATTTAGCTTGAATCAAAATATATATTTTAGATATTTGTGAGAGGAGCTTAAAAGAGACATGTTTTTGAGAACGAGTTAGACAACTGCTCATAATTTTCTCGTCAAATGACACAATCATGGTAATTTCGGACATGCCATTGGTTGGATATTTAGTTACTGGCTGAGTGTCACCTCACAGTCATTAAGCTTTAGAAATAAAACCACATACAATTTCTAAAAACTGTAATTTATAAATAAACTCTGTTTATTCAGTTCAGAGCTCAAAAGTCGTGGCTAGAAATGTTTAGAGTGTTTTTTCACAATATATCAGAACATCTGAAAATAGGATTTTGGAAAGTCTAAGTTTAGAGCAGATTTAATCAGAATATAGATTTATGACACTCTTACTGTTTTGACAGTGTTGTTGCTGAGTTTGTGCTGAACAAAAGCCTGTGTAACACTTTGGAAAAAATAATTTTAGATGGGTGTAATTTGTAAAAAATGAAATACCCTCAGACTCAAGGGGGTTAATCAGTACTTTGCATTAGAGAAAATAATAAATGTTTACCATTTCAAAACTACTCCTTTATCATGTCATTTTGTGTTGCTTTTTCACTAAAGCCTGATGGATGTTTTGATGTGGTAACGACCACAGAAACCAGATAAGAGCCTTTCAAAAGGGGAACACATTTGATGCTCTGAGAGTAGTGTCTGCATTCTGTGTTAGACCTGAAGAATAACTGTCTGTACCTGAAGTGCTCACTACTTGAAGTGTGCTAATGTGTGTTCTCTGGTTTACAGGCACGGTATTGTAACTCTCCAGGCACTGTCTGAGTCCAACAGGAGACTGTGGCTGGAGGCCATGGATGGCAAAGAGCCAGTAAGTAACACCTCAGGATTTTCTTGAATAACTATTATTTGCCAAAGCAGGGTACAGTCAGACCTGAGCATAGAACAAGCACATGCAATGTTCACAGACAGTTTTGTTACACATCAGTTTCATCTTTGTCATCTCTACAGTTCAGTTTTTATCTGGTATTTCAGCAGCCTAAAATACTGGATTTGCAAAATTATCAAGAATAAAATGGCAAATGAGTGTTTTATTTTTTTGTATGCAAACTGGTATAAAAAATAAGACGTATTGCACTTTTACATCCAATAAATAAAAAAACAGCTTACCGGTACCTGTTACAGAAGAAATATTTTTATTTCTGTACACAGCACTGTTATATTTCAAGCTGCCGAGATGTACAGTATTAAGAAATGTATGTAAAAAAAATATTTGCCATATAGGCAAAAATTAATAATAACAATAATAAATGTCTCCAAAAAAGTCCATTAATTTTGTATAACAGGACACATTAGTGACCATTATCTGTATCATTATATCCTGATTGCCACATATGTCGACTTTTTTATATTTATTATATGTTATCATTAAATAAAATCAGTTTTGGTTCAAATGAAATCAGCAAATTGGTTACTGGTTTTAGTATCTACTCTACCAAAGGTTGTCAAAAAGATACAGTACCATTCCAAAGTTTGGACACACCATCTCATTCAGTTTTGTTTTTCCTACATTGTAAATGAATCCTGACGTCATCCATACTATGAAGGAACACATAAGGAATCATGTAGTAAACTTAAAAGTGTTAAACAAACCAAAATATGTTTTAGATTTTACTTCAAAGTAGACACACAACTGATGTCTCAAACACATTAAGAGGCAAGAAATGCAAGTCATGAACTCTTGACAAGACACAGCTGTTAACTGAAAGCCATTCCAGGTGACTACCTCATAAAGCTGACTGAGAAAAAGCCCCCCAAAAAAGCTGGCATCTAGTTTTAGAACACCCAAATTCTTCCAGTTTTGTATTGAAAATGATTCATTTTATTGTCTAATTGCACTCTCAAATGAAAGTATAGGAGTTAAATAAGACATCATGGAATCAGTTTATAGACCAAAATGTATCTAAACTTTGGACACACAGTAGCACCTTTGTCAGATATAACAGCTGAACACACTCGTGACATTCTTTCTACAATAGACATCAAACATTCTTCAGACAGTTCTTCACTAATCTGCTGCAGAACGTCACATAAATGTTGGGACTTGTAGGTTTGCTTTGCTTTTCACTTCATCCCAAATCAGCTGGATGGGGTTTAAGTCTGGAGACTGTGCTCCACTCCATGTTTTCAAGATGACCACCTTGTTGTTTTTTTCCTGAGGCAGTTCTGGCAGAGCTTGGACTTATGGTTTGGGTCATTATCTTAATGTAGGATGAACCCCTGACCAATGTTCTAAAACTGTTCTAAAACTTTTGATCTGTACTATATGTGCTTCATGTAAATATGTGAACGAAGCACTAGTGCATGACGCTTGTTTCCATGCAATGAAGCCGTTTCATCAATTGCTGTCAAATGATTCTTGTTACCTGGCATATTTCAGAGTAGTTCATATGTCAGTCAATCCAAAACTCATTTTTATACAAATATACAGGTGTCCAATAACCAAAACTGAGTGTTACATTGGTTTGCTGTGTTTTCTACTCTGAAAATACAAAAGGCTTCATTCTCCTTATTCATCACTTGTTCATAACACTGAGCCTTTTTCACTCTTTTGAAACTAAAAATGTAACACCAAATTGAATTACTTAAGACTTCAGGATCTGGATCTGAATGCGGGAGCCAAATGGACACCATTAGAGCTGTAGTAGCTCTGCAGGAGAAGCAGCAGGAGATGCATGAATCAAAGAAAATCTCCACAGAGACATAAAAGTCAGATATTCAGAGTGGTTTGATGTGAAATGGTGCCACGAAGAGAAACCTTTTGCGTTTGATTCTTTACAGTGGTGGTGATGGGTACCAAAAGTTACCTTGTCTACATTTCATATAAAGTGTTTTATTTATTATTCAGAATCACCTCTAAATTTAAGAATTTTATATGCAATTTTGGCCAAATATTGGCAAATATTGGTCAATCTGGGAGCTGTTGAACATTAACATGCCATATATATACACCTGTGCACCGTGACATTAATTAAATCATGTGCAGTCATTTGAAAATTTAAGTACACCCGATTTGAATTGTGTGATTGCGTATCAGGACATTAAAAGGTCTTTTAAATTAGGTTAAAAGTAGCATCAGATGAAGAACACATGACATTTTACACTCTGTCATTATTTATTTAACAAAAATGGTCAAATGTAGAAGCCCTGTGTGAAAAACTAAGTACACCCCATGAATTAATAGGTAGTAGAACGACCTTTTTTTTTGGTATGTGGGCATTTGTTTATGTACGACTCCACCACCACAGCCGTTTAATTGGTTTGAGGTCTGAGCTTTGTACAATGTTCCAGATGTCTTGTAGTTTGTTTGGACACAACTTTGTAAACTTAACCCATGCTGCCATGTTCTTTTTAGAAAGAAGAGGTTTTCTCTTGACAACCCTTCCAAACAAGCCACACTTGGTCAATTGTCTAAATGTGTTGTCATGAACCTAAACATATAACAATCCAACTGAGACCTGTGGAGTATTAGATGCAGCTCTTGGGTTTTGTACAGTTTCTCTGAGCGTTGTACAGTCTTGGGGTGAGTTTACTGGGACATCCACTCCTGGGAAGATTGGCAAATGTCTTGAATGTTCTCCACTTGTGAATAATCTTTCTCACTGTAATATGATGGGCATCAAATTGTTTAGAAATGGCCTTATAACCATTCCCAAATGTATGGGCAGCATTAGTTGCTTGTTTAAGGTCACTGTTGATGCCTTTCCTCTTTGCCTGAATGTTAAAGATTCATTCTTTTCAGCATTTTAAGCAATTTTAGTGTATAATTTTTGTTTTGTTCAAAAAACAGTGAAAAAAAACAGAATGAGCACGATGCAAAATTTGGGGAATCCAGGTGATTTGACCTTATTTTCATACCTTAATTATTTTGGTAGGGCTATGGCTTGCTCACATTAATCATTAAGAACAATGCTGTGGTGCAGATTTCAAAGCTTTGTAAATTCTCTGACTCGACAAACCAAACAGGCAACAGCCATGGACTCCTATAAGCAGATGGCATCACATTAAGCATGTATCCTTATTTTTTATCATATCTACCAGATTTGCATATTTAAATGAGACTACGGATCAACATTGGCAGTCATCTGTGGCTTCAATTTTTATCTTTGTAGATCTACAACCTCCCAGCCATCCTGAGCAAGAAGGAGGAGAGTGAGTTCATTTGCTTTTTACTTTTTAAAGTCAAATGTTTAATTTATTGCAGTGGAAGGTTTAATATTTTATTTGTCTCACATCGTTTGAAGCCTTTTCAGACTGGATTAGGCCTTTGCGTCTGTGCACATCAGTCGGTTAAAGGCAGTTTAATAGACAGCCGTGATCTGACATGCACACCGCAGGCCTTCATCGTAGGTTTCATCATAGTTATTCATTCAGACAATGTTGCATGGCAACTCTTATCTGTCTCTACTGTGCTGTTCTCCGGGCAAGGTCGAGAGCATTACATTCTGTGAGCTCTGTTTCCCCCCCGAGCATTCCAAATGTTAAATCCTACAAACGTGAGCTCTCATATTTCTCTTTATTTATGAATTCGTTTCTTTTTTGCAACAGCTCACCTGAACGAGGCTGGCTTTAACTTTGTGAAGAAATGCATACACATGGTGGAGACGAGGGGTAAGCCAAACAGTTTTAGATTTGTGTTACTCATGTATTTGCTGCTGAAAAGTCTTCTGACATTTACAAATGTCCTTACTGAAGGATTTTAGTCTTTACAGAAACCAGGCACATTATTTAAAGCCATTTGTCCTGGCAGTAAGAGTGTTCATCTCATAAATACATTAGCATACAGTACCAGTCAAAGGTTCATTCAACGGTTTTATTTATTTTTCCTTCAAGTCATCCAGACTATGAAGGAACACATAAGGAATCATGTAGTAAACTTAAAAGTGTTAAACTAAGTAAAACATGTTTCAGATTTTACTTCAAAGTAGACACACAACTGATGTCTCAAACACATTAAGAGGCAAGAAATGCAAGTCATGACCTCTTGACAAGACACAGCTGTTAACTGAAAGCCATTCCAGGTGACTACCTCATAAAGCTGACTGAGAAAATGCCAAGAAAGCTGCATCTAAGCAAGAGGTGCCTCCTGTGAAGAATGTAAAATATAAACATATTCTGGTTTGTTTACTTGTTTGTTTACTAAATAATTACATATGTGTTTATTCATAGTTTAGATGACTTTAGTATTAATCTACAATGCAGAACATTTTTAAATCATGAAAATGCACTAAATGTCTAGAGGGTGTGTCCAAACTTTTGACTGGTAATGTATATCATTAGAATAGCTTACAATTTTTTAAAAATAAGAATGCAGTTTTATTTTATGACATAGTTTAAAAAACAAAGTGTGGACCTATATGTTCTTCTTGATGTTCCTCAGCCATCATTTTGAATTAATCAGCAGTGGTAATTTTGCCTGCATATATATGACTCTCTCTCTCTCTCTCTGTCTCTCTCTCTGTCTCTCTCTCTCTCTGTCTCTCTCTCTCTCTGTCTCTCTCTCTCTCTCTGTCTCTCTCTCTCTCTCTGTCTCTCTCTCTCGCTCTCTTTGTCTTTCTCTCTCTCTCGCTCTCTCTTTCTCTCTCTCTTTCTCACTCGCTCGCTCTCTTTCTCGCTCTCTATCTCTCTTTCTGTCTCTCACTCACTCGCTCTTTCTCATTCTCGCTCTCTCTCACTTTGTCTTTCTCTCTTACTCTCTTTCTCTCTCTTTCTCGCTCGCTCTATCTCTCGCTTTCTATCTCTGTCTTTTTCTGTCTCTCACTCACTCTCTCACTTTATCTCTCTTGCTTTATCTTTCTCTCTCTCGCGCTCTCTTTCTCTCACTCGCTCACTCGCTCTCGATCTCTCACTCTCTGTCTCTCTTTCTGTCTCTCTCTCTCTCTCTCTCTCTCTCTTTCTCTCTCTCTCACTTTGTCTTTCTCTCTCACTCTCTTTCTCTCTTTCTCGCTCACTCTATCTCTCGCTCTCTATCTCTGTCTCTTTCTGTCTCACTCTCTCTCTCACTTTATCTCTCTTGCTTTATCTTTCTCTCTCTCACGCTCTCTTTCTCACTCGCTCGCTCGCTCTCAATCTCTCACTCTCTATCTCTGTCTCTCTTTCTCTCTCTCTCTCTCCCTCTCTTTCTCTCTCTCTCGCTCTCTATCACTGTCTCTCTTTCTGTCTCTCACTCTCTCTCTCATTCTCTCTCTCTCTCGCTTCATCTCTGTCTTGCTTTGTCTTTCTCTCTCTCTCTCTTTCTCTCTCCTTTTTTCCTGTGTTAGGGATCAACACTATGGGCCTGTACCGTATAGGCGGAGTCAACTCTAAAGTTCAGAAACTTATGACCACAGTCTTCTGTAAGCCACTCCAGCATGTTACCTTCTCATCTTTACTTGACATGACAGTACTTTCATTAATTTGGTCTTTTCTTTAACCCACTCAGATCTTTTCCTGAGTAGTGGATGTTGTCCATGATGAAATTTATCAAACTGATTCTACAATTCTAATTCTGGATAACACATGTTAAAGCCTTTTAAACGTTTAAAATACATCAGTAGAATTATGTATTCATGTGTTGACTGAACCCAGTTTTGTATAACCTGACTCTTAGAATAAAATCACCCTAGTAACGGTTAAATTCAGCTTATGTATCTGTTTTATATAGCTGTTGTCAAATCATTGTTTTATTAATATGTTTAAAAATAAAGTGAGGATTATAGTGTTCAGTTCAGTTAATTCATGGTTCATGTAAAGTTTCATTTCAGATTTTATTGCATTATATACAGCTGATTTTGTCCTAAGTCAGCTTTACAAAAATGAGTTTAAGCCCACTGTGAGCACGTGAGAATACAATTGGCAAGAGGAAGTAACCTTGAGAAGGAGAGAGGGCATCCTCCTCTGCTCAACACCAGGTGGCAAACCTGTACAATAATAGCAAGGAAATGACTAAAGAAATATACAGCAGACTTTGTGAGCTTAATCCTGTTCCTGCACATGTGATTCTATTATGTGTTAGCTAGACATCAGTCACCGAACAAGCCTTTGATATTATATACAGTATTTATATATATATATATATATATATATATATATATATATATAAGTATTATATAATACTCTGAAAGTATTCAGACCCCTTGAACTTTTTCACATTTTGTCATCTTACAACCACAAACTTAAATGTATTTTATTGAGATTTTAAATGATAGACCAACACAACGTACCACATAATTGTGAAGTGGAATGAAAATGATACATGGTTTTAAACATTTTAATCAAATACAAAAAGTGTGACGTTCAAAAGTATTCAGACCCCTGTACTCTGATGCCTCTGAACAAAATCCAGTGCAATCAATTACCTTCAGAAGTCACTTCATTAGTTAATAGAGTCCAGCTGTGTGTAATTTAGTCTCAGTATAAATACAGCTGTTTTGTGAAGGCCTCAGTGGTTTGTTAGAGAACACTAGTGAATTGAACTGCAAACCTACCAAGACATGGCCGTCCACTTAAACTGACAGATCGAGTAAGAAGAGCACTGCTCAGAGACGCAGCCAAGAGACACATGGTCACTCTGGAAGAGCAGAAATCCACAGCTCAGGTGGGAGAATCTGTCCACAGGACAACTATAAGTCTGCACTCCACAAATCTGGCCTTTATGGAAGAGTGGCAAGAAG
>BRDA01009380.1:13594-32583 GCA_036984385.1 Crenuchus spilurus | reverse complement strand
AATCTCAATAAAATACATTTACGTTTGTGGTTGTAAGGTGACAAAATGTGAAAAAGTTCAAGGGGTCTGAATACTTTCTGGACCCACTGTATATAGAGTTGCAAGAAAGCATGTGAACCCTTTGGGATTATTTGGATTTCTGCATTAATTGGTCATTAAATGTGTTCAGATCTTCATCTAAGTCACAACAATAGAAAAACACAGTCAGCTTAACCCAATACAGCACAACATGTAAACACAACAGTTTCAGGGTGGACCAAGTATCTATAGATGAAAGGACAAACTGATATTTTAACCTTTATGATAGATATAGACAGACACATAGATAGACGATGATGATCTTATCTTTATCTCTATCAAAAGACTGATGTATGTATGGATAGTGGGCAGACAGGTAGACTTTGTTGATCCCAGAGGACATTAGAAGCTTTGAAGTGTCTGTATCTGATGTTCAGTAGCAGAAATGTGAACACCTGGTTCTCTCATATAAAATGTCCTTCTCACAGCACCCAAAGCGCCAGCAGACATGGCCCTTGACCCTGATACATGGGACAATAAGACCATCACCAGTGGACTAAAGAATTACCTCAGGTCAGCCTGTCCCTGTTTTTTGTTCCTCTGCTTCTTAGTGCCAGCTATTAGCTGCCATTATTCCCCATTACAGATCTGTGCAAGGCCGGAAGTATATAATGCTTATTTTCTGGAAGCCGAGAAATGTGTGGTCTGTGTTGCTGAATAGAAGTCGTGATGAGATGAGAAGGATGTGGAAATTCATGGGTTGTAATTGATGCCTGTGTCCGCTAGGTGTCTCTCGGATCCTCTCCTGACATACAAGCTTCACGGGGACTTCATTATGGCTGTCAGTAAGTCTGCTTCTGCTTTGGTTTGTATAGCTGGTTTGGTTTGGAGCTGTAAGTGAACAGTGCAGATATACGACTGTAACTGCTGGTGTAATTACTTGAAGATTTGTCTTTTGTGTTTTGGGACAGAATCTGATGACCAGAACTACAGAGTTTGTGCTGTTCATGCTCTGGTGCACAGACTGCCTGACAGAAATAAGGAGATGCTGGAGATTCTAATAAAGCATCTGCTTACGTAGGTCTTAACTACTCTGTCTTACACTGTCTCAGATAAACCTTCTGCACAGAATGCTCTCATAACCCCATTCCATCAATCTTATGTTTACACACTGTTCTCCCTTCATCCAGCTGGCTCCTTATGTGTCTGTTCTCTCTTATTATTAACATTAAGAGAAGTAATAGTGGTGTGGTAACACTTAGCAGTAATGGTGCATGTATTAACAGTAAGTGAGACTGTGTACAGCACTTTTAAATAGAGATGGTCATGAATTCAAGAAGTTCATGTTGACTCAACATCTAACCCAACATGAGCTAAACCCCAATGAAACATTTATTGATGTTGCTTATGTGCAACTCATACATGTGCAATTAAGTCTTCTTTTATTTATTGGCCAATAGGAAGCTTGCTAATTAGTGCTGTGGTAGCATTTAGTAAATATCAATGATTACAACTAATATTGCTGCAAAAGCTAGATCCCAAAACTGTTCAACCATTAAGTAATGCACTTATGACCTGTTGTTTATGACCCTTATTGGGACATTTGGCCATTAGTATTCTTCTTATACAAACCACAATTCAATGATGAACTTATTTCTTTATTATTATGATGATTTTTATAAATCCATCCATCCATCCATTTTGGTCGTGGGGGTAGCAACTCAAGCAAAGTAGACCAGACATTCCTCATCCCAGCCAATTCATCTAGCTCATCTGGGAGGATTCCAAGGCCAGCTGAGAGATATAATCTCTCCAGTGTGTCCTGGTTCTTCCTCGGGGTCTCCTCCCAGTCAGACATGCCTGGAACACCTCACCCTGAAGACGTCCAGGAGGCATCCTAACCAGGTGCCCGAACCATCTCAACTGACTCCTCTCGACATGAAGGAGCAGCGGCTGTACCTCAAGTCTTTCTTAAATGTCCAAACTCTTCACCCTCTCTCTAAGGGAGAGCCTGGACACCCTACGAAGAAAGCTAATTTCAGCTACTTGTATCCGCGATCTCATTACTAGGTCACTACCCAAAGCTCATGACCATGTGAGGGTTGGAACCCATACTGACTGGTAAACACTGAGCTTTGCCTTCTGGCTTTTCTCTCTCTTCACCAAAACAGACTGGTACATAGCCTGCATCACTGCGGACGTCTTGTGAACAAGACCCCAAGATACTTAAACTCCTCCGCTTGAGGCAAGGACACCTTCCCAACCTGGAGAGAGCACTCCACCTTTTCCCAGCTGAGTACCATTGTATCAGATTTGGAGTTGCTAATTCTCATCCCAGCCACTTCACACTTGGCTGCAAACTGGTCCAGTGAGAGCTGGAGGTCCAGGATTGATGAAGCCAGCAGGACCACATCATCTGCAAAAAGCTGATATGGAATTCTGAGGCCACCAACCCGGACACCACTTGGATACGCTGAGAAATTCAGTTCGTAGATATTATGAACGGAATTGGTGAGAAAGGGCAGCCCTGGTGGAGTCCAACCTCAACTGGAAACCAGTCTGACTTATTACCGACAATGCGGACCCAGCTCCTGATCTCTTTGTATAGGGACTGGATAGCCCTTAACAGAGAGCCTAGTTGATTCCTGCAACACACTCAAAAAGATAAGACTATTCTGGAAGGTTCCACAATTAGTAGTTTAACTAGTAACAGATAAGTTTGTAAAGAGTGTAAAAGGAGCCTCCACCAAAGTCTTGGCAAGCAGTGATGGGTCATGATTCACCACTTTGTGCCAAACATAGTAAGAGAATTGTCAGGCAGTTCAAAGACAAAGTTTCTTCTTCTTCAAGATTGCAAAGAATGTTTCAGTTCATAATATCCAGAATAGATTCAGGGGGTCAGGGGAGTGCAAGCCATTGTGCCATCGAGCCATCGGGTGGTATAGTTTGAGAAATTGTAGTGTATATAACTACAGGGGTTGGACAATGAAAGTGAAACAGCTGTCATGTTAGTGTGGGAGGTTTCATGGCTAAATTGGACCAGTCTGGTGGTTCATTAATGTCACATTGCACCAGTAAGAGCAGAGTGTGAAGGTTCAGTTAGCAGGTAAGAGCACAGTTATATAGTATATTACAATGCACACAACATTATGGTGACATACCAGAGTTCAAAAGAGGACAAATTGTTGCTGCACGTCTTGCTGGTGCATCTGTGACCAAGACAGCAAGTCTTTGTGTCTAAATATTATTGAGCCACTTTGGGGTGTTTTGGAGGAGTGAGTCAGGAAACGGTTTCCTCCACCAGCATCACGTAGTGACCTGAGCACTATCCTGCAAGAAGAATGGCTTAAAATCCCTCTGACCACTGTGCAGGACTTGTATGTGTCATTCCCAAGACGAACTGACGCTGTATTGGCCACAAAAGGAGGCCGTACACCTACTAATAAATTATTGTGGTCTAAAACCAGCTGTTTTGAGTTTAATTGTCTAACCCATGTACATTGGCTGTGTTGCTTTGGAAAATCATTTTCACTTAACATGGTTCAAAGTGGTAGCCTAATATACATTTTGCACAGAAACTGCAGCAAGTCCTCTGGGCCCAAAGTCTTCTTGGTCAGATGAGTTCATGTTTCAGCTTGAGCCAAAGATGAAAAAGACAAACCAGAGTGTTACCATCAAAAAGTGCAAAAACAAACCAGCCTCTGTGATGGCACAGTGGAACTGTGATGGCACAGTGGAACTTCAGTGCCCACGGCATGAACAGTCTGCATATATGTGAAGGTACCATTGATGCGAAGCCCTCAACATGTTGGTATTTTGGAGAAGCTTATGCTGCTATCAACTTTTTTGCTGGGAACTCAACAGGACAATGCTGATGAAAAGTGACACCAGTCAATTAAAACATGACCAACATTCTAATATGCTGCTGTTACTGACCAAGCAGCTTTGATCTACTTCTGTAAGGACTCTACGAGACCTCTGACGTTGCCCTGTGGTGTCTGCACCAAAACATTATCAGCCCCAATCTTCAAGCCCTGTAGAGTTGGAGCTGCTGCAGAGCAGACTTCTTCATCTAGCATCTACAGAAGCTCAATCAAATTGAGATCTCTGGAGTTGGGAGACTGGGAGCTCCTTGTAAGCCTTGTTGTTTCAGAGATGCTCTGTCGTAGTCTTCTGACAATAAAAAATGCCCTTCATCAGCTCTTCAACTCTTTTCATATGCAGCACATTGACTGCAAGGAGTCAGTCTTCTCTACCAGACCTGGACATGTGCCATTGTTAGATAATCGACGTTAATCACACCTGTGAGTGATCATAACGTTTTGGATTATTGGTCTAAGCAGAGCTGCTACTGGTTGACAAGCAAATAGCAAGCATTCAAATAAAAGACTCTTTTTATTGTGCTGGTAGTGTAACACTTGATTCTGTGTGATGCATCTCTGTGTTTGTAGTGTATCCACCCACAGCGAGAGCAACATGATGACCGTGTCCAACCTGGGTGTGATTTTCGGCCCCACACTTATGCGCTCTCAAGAGGAGACTGTGGCCGCTATGATGAACATCAAGTTCCAGAACGTAGTGGTGGAGATTCTGATTGAGAACTTTGAAAAGGCAGGTTAAGAATCGGCACTCGAGCATCCCATTTCACTGCTGTAGGAGAAAGCCAAACAGGCACATTTTCCATTTTGTCTCTCTGAGGCATGTTTGTATTTTCCAGAGTTCAAGTGAAGGCCAGGTGTACAAACAATGGCTTTATGCCACAAGAGTACTCTTATTCCATTAGTAGAACAAAACAATCTGTTTATACTACAGACCTAAAGTGCTTTCAGATGTATTTTACAGTTTAGAGAATTTTCCAACACTCAACACTACACATCTAGATTAAGTTTTAAGTGAAAAAAAAATAAATGTTAACTATTTTAATCCTGAAGCCATTAAGAATATATTAATTTAAGGATCAAGTGCACATGGTTAGGTCTGCAATAAATAAGTATAGAATCAGCAGAAGTAACATGCCTTTAAAATAATGCATTAGTACATGTTTGCTGCAGTTTGTAGTAATTCTCTCTTCTGTGTATAATATAAATAAATATATACAAAGTTTGGGCACCACTGGTAAACATTTCTGCCACAGTAGAAAGTGAATTGATCTGCAAAAGGCCTAAACTTAAACATGAAACATTCTTTTCAACATTGAATCAGGACTACTGTATTATTTAATGTTTATTTCTAAAATCAGTTATGTCTGCAAAGCAGGAGAAGGCTGTAAGAAGATAGCAGAGGCTTTTCAGGTAGCCATTTTCTTTATAATGTAGTTACGATGTAACAGTTACCAGGAATAGTGGAGGTGTGGCAGACTAAGAAAATTTTATGAGAGAAAAAAATTACCCTTAGGCTCCTACAGAAATAATTTACTAACTGCTGTGCATGTCATTGGAGGGTTTAGAAAGTACCTACCATGCATGGTGTCCAAGCATTTACAAATTTACAATTTTAAATATACAAAAGATGGAAATAAAGTCACATTTCTTAAATCTTTGCTCAAAATGTCATCTTTAACTTTGCTATTTGCAAATCAGTAACCTTTTACTTTCTTCGTTATTTACAGAAACGTGCCCAAACTTTTGCATGCCACTGTATTACTATGCATTATTACTTAAAAGAATATTTCTTATATTTCTTAAGTGGACAGTTGTGCCGTGACTGTTGTGTGTGCATACCTGCAGATTTTCCACCAGGCACCGGACCCTAACGTGGCTCTGCCACAAGCCCAGCCAGAGTCACGCAGGAGCAGAGCCATCTGCCTCTCCACTGGACCCCGCAAACCAAAGAACCCATATACTCCCACAATGTGTCTGGCTGATGCAGAAAGTGAGTTTATCACATAAATCTTCCTTTTTATGTTTCTGTACTAATGCCTATATACAGCTTCATCCTTTAATTTTTACAATTCCGTATGTATGTATGTATGTATGTATGCAGGGGCGTCGTAGTGGGGGGGAAAGTGGACTGAGTTACCAGGGCCCCAAGTGGGGCAAGGGCCCTTGAGGAGTCTGGAATTTTATTTTCCTTTAAATATTAAAGGAAATAATATTTGATAATAGGGGTGAGGGTCCCTGGGCACTGCTTGTGCATAGGGCCCAGAATTTGCTGCCACACCCGTTTGTATGTATGTAGACTTGTCCATGCACGGCGGCGTCATTAAGAGTAGAGGAGTAAAGGCTGCTTTATACATTCCGCATCGAGTGGTGCACGAATAGTGATGCAAGGCTCATGCATCTACCTGCTTAAAATAATCTTTATTGACATTTTTCACTATACAGTGGAACCTTGACTTATGAGTTTAATTTGTTCTGTGACAAAGCTCGTAACTCAATTTTCTACGATCTTCTTCATTTGCCTTTTTCACCACTCTTTCCTCACTTTTACTTGCAGGGTGTTTCAGTAAAATCCTGTCCAAAAAGCTTTGTTTCTTCCTCCATTTCAAAATGTTTAGAAAACGAGTGAGACACGTTTGTTTACTTAGCGACAAGGCACCACCTCTTGTTCTCTAACTTAATTTTTCACACACTGCCTCAGCCTAGTTTTTGTAAAATATATGACACAGTGTAATTTGTCATATGTCATGGTTCATCTGTTGTGTTTACCTAATTATAAGGACCAGGTGATGTTTTAATTAATTGTAAGAGGGGGATGGGTCTTTGTTAAGGCATTTTAATTAGAATCTATGATTTCTTTCTTTGACTCCATCCCTGTAGGTGATACCTTCAGTAGCAGCCCATGCAGCACCCCTATGGGCAGTATGGAGTCCCTCTCATCTCACTCCTCTGAGCAGAACAGCTCCTCCAAATCAGGGTTTTCTCCCCAACCCAAAGAGAAGCTAACTCTGCCAGTCCTGCTCCGGAGCCCCTCATCTCTCTCCTCCAACGGGCCCCAGGGTCCAGCCTGCACCATCCTCAGCAGCCACGAGTCTACCTCTAGAGAAGACACAGCCCAAACGGACTCTGAAGATTCCAGCAGCATTAGCTCCATTCGAGCAACTTCAAGGTCCTCCCCCACCCCTAAGAAAGCCCCCCACTCCTCCACAACTGCACTGAGGTCATACTCTCCTGCTCTGTCTCTCAGATCACTTCACAAGCTGGAAGGTATAAACGCTGTCAGTACAGCTACGTTTAAGCTTTAGAGGTTGTTATTGGTGGACACTGATGTAGTCTGACATAAATTGACTTTGCCAAAGTGTTACACAGACTTTTGTTCAGCACAAACTCAGCAACAACAGTGTCAAAACAGTAACAGAGTGTCATACATCTATATTTTGATTCAATCTGCTTTAAACTTAGACTTTCCAAAAACCAGATGTGCTGATATATTATAAAAAAAAATGCTTTAACCATTTCTAGCCAAGACTTTTGAGCTCAGAACTGAATAAACAGAGGTGTTGGTTACATACTGCTCATTACAGTTTTTATACATTGTATGTGGTTTTATTTCTAAAGCTTAAAGTGATTCGACATGTTTGACTCATTCAGTGGTTACTAGATTGAATATTTATGAGATACATGTGAGGTGAAAGGTTTTTGTTCATATTCAAATTCCACACATTCCACAACCGCTATTCCACCAATGGTATCTCCGGAATTACCATGTCATTATCATATGAATGACACATCCCGTCATTTGGTGGGAAAAAATGCTCAAATATCTAAAAATATATTTCAATTCAAGCTATATATTTGAAAGTAGACCCTTTATGGTTTCCGGGGTATATTTAGTTTTGTTTCTAGTATAAAATCTTATTGAATTTTTTTCATTAATTAAAAATTCATTAATATGCCGCTGGCAGGAAAGCCAGAGGGTTGAACAAATGGAGAAATGTACCGAGGACAATGCTTTTAGTTGGAGTTTAAGAAAATATTGATACAATTGAGTATCACAGTAGTATATTTGATACTAATTGTTTTGAAATTAATAGCTTTTCTGCTAACATTGATGGCAGACATGCATTTTGTGTTGTGTTTAAACCTTGACCACCAGCAGAGTCATCAGTGTTACAGGAACTGTGATAAATGCAAATTCAAACCCCACCACATGGTGGTCTGTTGTTTATGCTACATTAGTCAGAGTATAAAAATGCCTTACATGTATTAGACAGAAATAAGAATATAGATCTACATAGCAGACATCACTGCAGTCTCTACAGTAAGGAGACTTGTTGTAGAGCCTTATTGAGGTGGACAGGAAAGATCTCACACGGCATTCTTTAACACATCTGTCTCAGTCCAGCACTGAATGTGCTCTTTCTGTATTGTGTACAGGGGGATGTGACGTATTGTCCAAATATAGCTAACAGTTTGTTCTGCCACAACCTCCTGAGAGTCCAGTTTGACTCCTACAACAGAGCCAGCATTCTTAATCAGTTTGTCTGGATGTTTTATTGATGCTTCCCCAGCACACAGCAGTATTAACAGACTGATGGAATGTTCATAGAAGCTTATTGCACCAAAAGACATCAGCGTCCTTGGGATGTTCAGGCCTTTCTTGTCATAATATATTGAATTATAATTATTCAAGTGTTGCCAGTTTCTTGCCAAATCATTATTCACAAAATACTGGACATGGCAGGTTATAATAATAATAATAATAATAATAATAATAATAATAATAATAATAATGACTGACTACATATGAAGAGAGCAGTATTTTGGTGGAGTTATTGGTGTTGTGCCTGTCACATTTCAGCTCGCCGCAGCTGTGTGGGCTCAGTGCAGAGTCTACTGGCCATGGAGCAGAGAGATGCCTCCAGAACAGTACCTCGTCCTGACCTGCCCCCAAAACTGATACTCCGCCACCGACCAGACTCGAGCAATGGCTACCAGAGACCTGGTTCAGTGTGAGTGCTCCAGCCAAGACCTTATAAAACTTCTACATGACCCTGAACCACCAGCAGGTTCAGATCTTTATAACTCAAATTAGTTTCATTTCACAGTTTACGTTCTTTTCCTTGTAGAACAGAATAATATTGTAAATCAGCGCTGAGACATTTAACTATACTTATATGACAGAAATACTCATTTCTAATTGGCTGGAAGATGTTAATTCTGTAAGAAAAGAACTATGAAGTACAGCACATCAAAAATTGGGAAAAGCTCATTGTTGTTCATATTTATATTCCTTACAGGTAAAGTGACATGCCTTTTTTGTTTGCTTTTTGGTCAGCATGACTTATGTAGCTCATAAAAATCAGCTCATAAACTAAATTAATTATAAAATAAACAAACAAGAATCAGAATTATTGGCCAGTTATGTTAATACACACATTTTTGCAGTGTCTCTCTTGTATTATATACAGTTTTCAAGTTCAGTACATATACAGTGGAACTTTTGACTTACGAGTTTAATTTGTTCTGTGACCGAGCTCGTAACTCAATTTGCTCGTATATCAAATAATATTTTCCCAAAAAAATGAAGTGATATTAATCCATTCCAGCCCCCCAAAAACCACACCATTTTTTTTGTTATGTGTTTTTAAACTAGTGGCGGGTGGCATAACCTCGCTCGCTCGTAACTCAAATCTCTGCTCTCATCATAAAGAAAAAAACTACAGAGAGATGACTCGTATCTTAGAAAATGTGTAAGTTGATTCACTCGTAAGTCAAGGTTCCACTATAATATACACAATATGCATTAAACAATGTACATCATATACACAGACTGTACAGGGACAAGTAATACAGACATTTTGCTATTACAGTACAGCAAGGTGACTAGGGTCAGGTTTGTGACCAGGGTGCGAGGAATCAGTAATAATTTTCTCTGCTTGATTTAGCCCTTAAATAGTACACGTCCTGAATGGAGAGCAGGGGACAATTATCTGTCTTAACCGTTCACTGCAGTCTGTTCCTGCCATGTTTTGTGGCTCCTGTAGGGAGATAGGGATGGATGAGCAGAGTGGATCCAATAACTGCAGTGTAGACCTGGCTCAGCAGCTCCTGGGGCAGACCCAGCTTCCTCATTTGCTACTGAAAGTATATCTTATGCTGGGCCTTTTTGAGGATGGAGTTGATGTTGGTCTCCTACATCAGGTCAAAGCTGCAAGTCTCCACAGCGTACACAGGGCTGTTGGAGATTGTTAGGGGTGTCTGCTAAAATCCACAGTTCTGAGCATCTTCAACTCCAAATTGTTCTGACTGCCCCAGAGCACCAGCTGTTCCAGCTCCTGCCAATATGCAGACACAGCACCATCATGGCTGAGTCCAGTGACTGTAGTATCATCTGCAAACTTTTAGCAGATGGGTCCTTAGAGGTGCTTTACTAATTATGCTCTGTAATATAAAAGTAAAATCACAGATGTGGTTGTGCCAGTACATTACAGCACTCCCTCTAATGTGACATTTCTTAATTACAATGTACCTTAAGGGCTAATGTTTGAGAATTTATGTCTCAATATGTACAATATATCATTTACATAACTAAATTATTCTGGGTTTGCATGGATGAACAGGTTTAGGAATAATGTCAATAACCAGTTTAATAGTTTGCCTTTAGTGCCCTTTTTGGAGGGTAGAGATGGGAAATTATAGGGCATGGGATTGGAAGAGTTTCAGACATGGTCCTCATCTGAAAGTTTATTTATTTCATAAGTCCATACAAGAATTTAACCAAAGCATAAAATTGGTGTAAAAAATTGACATTTTCCTTACATTGAATGTGTTTTTCTACAAATCATTTGGCTTTAAATCTTTCTTTTTCCATGCTTTTGTTATGCCAGAACATGGTGGTGGAAATCAGGCTGGAAACTTAGCTTTAACTTGTCAGAAATCTGCTGTAAACAGAGCTGAGCTCCAGCAGTGAATATGATGTTGATATAAATCAAGAGGTGTTTGTGGGAAATGGAAAGTCTTCAGTGAAAACAGCCTTTTAGAATGATCAGCATCTTAGACAGCATGTTCTTTGCATGCAGTAAAATAAAAATAGTGTGCATTGTGAGGCGCTGTGGCTGTGTGGCAGAGAGTAAGATGCAGAGCGGAAATGTCTCCCTGGGAGTGAGCGATAATTTTTTTCAGCCTGCTGATGGGGTTGATGTGACCCAGCAGCTCGTCTTTTGTTGCCGCTCTCTCCAGGGACGGCTATATTGTTCCTTTTGTCGTGCAGGAAGAGAAGCATGATTTCTTGTGTCACTACTTTTTTTTTCCCTCCTGTGCCACTTCTCTCCCTTATAATGAGATATTCATTAATGGGAATGCCCTCCGGTCAGGTCTCGACCAGCCTCTGTTCACCTTGACCGCAGATGTCCTGTGTCTGTTCGGGAAGTAGAATTTGTCTAAATGCTAAACAATAGAGCCGACTGAGTCACATTTATGGTAAACCTGTATGGTAATCATACAAATGGAAGAAGCTTATGGAATAGCAAATGAAGCAGTCTGTGACAGTTATATCAGAATATGATGACCAACTCCTTGTGTGTGCATTCACTCTCCATTTTATCAGCCTTTTAAAGTTCTACAATTACAGACTGTAGTCCATCGGTTTCTCTGTCTACTTTGTTAGCCATTCTGTTCTTTAATGGAGAGGACCACCACAAAGCAGGTTGGTGGATCACTCTCGACAGTGATGTGGTGGTGGTGTGTTACTGTGTTTTGTGCTGGTACAAGTGGATCAGACACAGCAAAGATATAGATAGATAGATAGATATAGATAGCTAGATAGCTAGATAGCTAGCTTTATTTATCCCAGGGGGAAAGTCAATTTTTCCCAAAGCAGTTTAGAGCTGGATTTCAAAAGCCAATCAAAACTATCTAACACCTGCTCTGTTGTGGTCCTGATCATTGAAGAACAGGCTGAACAGGGGCTGGCAAAGTATACAGAGAAACAGATTCACTACAGTACAACTACAAGGTGCACCTACAGACCCATTCCAAAAAATTAGAATATCACGGAAAAGTTGATTAATTTCCATAATGTCATTCAAAAAGTTAAACTTTCATAGACTATAGATTCAGGGCCCACAATGTAAATGTTTTCAAGTATTTATTTGTTTATTTTCACATAATTTGGGCTTCCAGCTCATAAAACCCACAAAAAAAGGATTTCAAAAAATTAGAATACTGTGGAGAAATCGGCTCAAATCCTCTCAAGAGGAAAATGAGGGCCACCAGACCCAACAACAAAGAAGAGCTGACAGCAAGCATTAAGGAAATCTGGGCTTCCATAACTCCCAAGCAGTGCCACAGGCTGATTGCCTCAATGCCACGTCTCATTGTCCTTCCACTAGACTTTCCATTGATATGCTTGGACACAGCACTCTGTGAACAGCCAGCCTCATTAGCTATGAATTTTTGTGGCTTCACCATCTATGGAGGGTGTCAGTGATGGTCTTCTGGCCACTTGTTATGTCTGCAGTCTTCCCCATATTGAACTGAACTGAGACAATTGAACCAAACTGAAGCAAATTAAAGACACCTGGGGAAATCTGTGCAGGTGCTTTTAGTTTAGTAGATGTCACACTCGGTTTAAAACATTCATGTCCATCACCCTGTTCTTCAGTGAGCAGGACCTCCACAGAGCAGCTATTATTTGTGTGGTGGTTCATTCTCAGCATTGGAGTGAGACTCAATACACAAGACACAATACAGCAGAGCCTGTCACACCTGCTTTTTATTGTAAATAGTTGATTATAGCTTCATTTTATTTAATGCTTCATTGAGCATGGGTCCAGTTATATCAACGTGAAAAATATTTCTCAGATGAGGTTGTACCGAAAAGATTGGCATGGTAACATTTTTAATGTGATGTATAAAGGCAAAGTCAGTATGCAGATATGATCAGCGTGAACATGTGCATTGTTTATGCTTTAGAAATCAAAAGGAATGCATTTTATTATCTTTCTTCTTTGATATTTACTTAAAATATCGTGAGAAAGTTACATTGTGAACCCCAGTGTCATAAATCAAATCAAATGCTGGTGTACACTGTTCCACCCTTGATGCTAACTGATCATGTATTCTTTCTTTTCTAGGGTGGCTGCCAGAGCACTGCTGTTTGAAAACCCATCAGCACAGGCCAGTCCAGTGGGACGGTATGTCATCAGTCCAAAGAAAGAAATATATATAAGAGAGGGAGTCATATCCATGTTAACAGGGTCAGGACCACCACTGAGCAGGTATTATTTGGTAGTCAATCTCAGCACTGCAGTGATACTGATGTGGTGGTGGTGTTTTAGTGTGTGATCAGACACCGCTAGAGCTTTTAAACGCTCCAGTTACCAACCACCCAACAGCATCCTGTGACCACCCATGAAGAATGATTCCCCACCTGTAATACCTGCTCTGTGGTGGTCCTGTCGGGCATCTGAACATTGAAGAAAAGACTAACAAAGTGTCAGAGAAACAGGTCTGTATGTGTGACGGCTTAAACCAAACCTTATATTTATTTTTGTTGTGTGTGTCTACACAGAGATGCCAAGGCAGTTTACTCCTGCGAGGCTGAGCACAGCAATGAGCTGAGCTTCCCCCAGGGGGCACACTTCTCAAATGGTGAGCCAGCTGCTTTAAAGCACAAGCCATGAAGCACAAAACACTTAATCAAAACCCAGTGGCCTTCAGATTAGCTCTTCCTCCATTGACATTTAGCACAGGTCAAATCCAGACCTAAAATGGTCATCACAACAGTAGGAGGTGGACCCAGTACACTGTTTGCTGTGAATTGCCATACTGTACAGTTCAGGCAGTACTGACAGTAATTCTGTTTAACTCTAAATGTAGTTTCTCAGCCCACCATGTTTGGTGTTTGAGGTTTGATTCTTTAGTTTTGTACTGCTGGTTATATGTCACATAGTTAAAGCCCTGCCAAAGCCAGAATCGTTCACCTATCTGCTCTAAAGTCCCGTTTAACCACTCTCTGTAAATAAGTTGTAATAATGCCACACTGAGCAAATCAGCCCAAAATGTCACGACCTGCAAGCTTCAGTAAATGTCACTGTCCTGATCTACAAAGTCTTACAAACATATGCTGTTATTCCTTCCTCCTCCTCCTCGGCCCTGGGATTTTTACTGCTGCCTGCATTTTCCCCTCGGAAATAACTTGGCTCAGCCCCAAAGCACTCACTCAGGTCACCGTAACCTCGTGCTGGAAAGCTCCATCACATCATTCCTTCTCCTCAGTCAACACGGCGAATTCAGAAAACAATCCTCTCTTATTGTTTTGACTTGACGCCTTGATGATTGTGGTTTCTGTGGTTTACGAGTTTGCTTTCTGTTGAATGGAAGCAAGTTTTTACGTGCAGTACAGTGTGCAGTAAGGGCAGCTGTTTCAAGCTTCACTGTTTTATTTGTCGTATGCACAGCATGTCGAGGCATCTATGCATTGAAATGTTTGTCCTGAGGCAGACATAATTACTCTACAGCCATGCAATCACACTGTTTAACACACTAAACTTTAAATATGCAGAAAAAATATACTAAATATGTACAAATAGGTAGAAAATATAGAAATATGTTATAGAATAACAGATTGTCCAGAAGGGTGGCACAGTGGCTTGGTGGTCTCAGCACTAAGGTCTTGGGTTCAAGTCCCCATCTAGGTGGAGTTTTCATGTTCTCCCTGTGTCTGCTCCCACAGTCCAAAAACATGGAGGTCAGGTGAATTGGGTACTCTAAATTGTCCTTGTGTGTGCTTAGCTGGGATAGTGTAATGCCCAGCCTGTCGCCCAGTGAAGAGGTAAGAGACTCGGTTCTGATCTGTATGTATGTTTTTGCTAGTAGAAGGACCCGTCTACAGTTCCAGCATCTATTCCTTACTCTCTTATTTGTTTAATGTAAACATGTAAAGGAGACATATGAAAGCTGAAGCCTTTTATCTTTCTCATCATGTTGTTCATTTCCGTCTATTTTAAGCTGCAATTGTGTGCTTCTGCCATATTTTCAGTTGAATTAACAAAAATAAAAGTATTGTCCTTCACTGACACTGGAATAAGTCTCAAACAAATAGAACTGAACACTGTTTTTTCTTACCGAAGGGCAGCCTCAAAAAACTTAATTGGGAGATCAGCATAAAGTCTCTTCAGTGCTGTTCAGCCTAAAAAAATCTAAAATTGCCTTCATTATTTGTTTGTCAGTAAACTGTAAGCATGTTATATTACAAATCATAAAACACATCTTCTGCTAACAAAAAGCATCAACATTCTACGCTTATTTATTTGCTCTCTAAAACTAGAAAATTAACAATTCGGATAAAAAAAATTATATATGCCTGTGCCATCAGGGAAGAGAAAATCAATTGATGGTGTAACCTAATCATTCAGTATGTTTAGGTAGTCAGCTGACCTCATTATTTGGACACAAAATGGTGCTGAACATCTGCTGTAGCAACCCCAGATCATAGCACTCCCCCCACAGGCATGTACGTTAGACAATAGGCATGATGGGTGCATCACTTCAGCCACCTCTCTTCTTACCCTGATGCACCCATCACTCTGGAACAGGGTAAATCTGGACTCATCAGGCAACATGACCTTCTTCCACTGCTTCAGACTCCAATCTTTATGCTCCCTAGCAAATTGAAGTCATTTTTGCTGGTTAGCTTCACTGATACGTGGTTTTGTTAAGACTACACAGCTGTTTAGTCCCAATCCCTTGAGCTCCCATCACATTGTGCATGTGCAAATGCTCTTATTTTCACTTTTAAAAACATCTTTGAATTCTACTGTTGTTTTTCTATTTGATTTCACCAAACATTTAAGTGATCACCAATCACGATCATTCAAGATTTTTTTTCTGACCACATTCCTTACTCAAAGATGATGTTTCCCTCATTGTCCTTCCACTTTTTAATTCTTAACCTGATTGTAGTAGTTTCAGCATCTCCTTAGATGTTTTCTCTGCTTAATGCTAGTGATTTGACTATTCTGAAACAAATTAACATCTTTTCCATGACCACAGGATTCTTTTGACATGGTTATTTAACAAATGAGAAGCTACTCACTTTATTTTCTCAATAAGAAAAACAACTTGTGGTTGGAGCATGATTAGAAGAATAGCTTCTCTTTGGTGATTTGTTGAACTTTGCAATGTGTTTGGATGTGTTTATTCTTGCGTTTTTTTTTTTCACAAGCAGAAAAGCACTTATTGCCCAGCTAAATGGCTTTAAATGTGGAGCTCATGCAAATGCATGTTATTAAGCTGATGTTGAGTCACTGCTATGGGGGAGGTTATTTGTGAGGTTCTTTTTGAAAGCTTTATGGGGAGAATTTAAAAGAACACAGTGGCCTTAGAGACTCTTTCATCTAGCATTACTGTTCATTGTGCCAGAGCACCAGAGCATCTCTCTGTTCTCTTCAGCCCCTCTATAGTGTTCTTTGGAATGATAATGTCCCCAGAGCATGAGTATCTAGTTTAGATAGCTCTGACTCTCAGTTTTACTATGTTGTTATGTCATAATTAGGAGGCAACAAAAATCAATACAATTCAAGTAGCTGTTGAAAAGGTTCTGATGATCGGTTTATTGAGTGTTTTATACTCATTATGGCAACAAGAAGCTCTTAAATAATATCCAGTGTGTTATATAGAATAATTTCTCAGTTACAGTGGATCCTCGGTTTTCATCATTAATCTGTTCTAAAGTGCCTGATGAAAAACTGAAACAAATGATAACTGAAGCAATATTTCCCAAAAGAAATAATGTAAATCCAATTAATCTGTTCCAGACACTCTGAAATATGAATAAATTTATATAATGGATAAATGAACATTTAACATCACTCTTATGGGTTTACGCTCTGTTTTAGAGTGTGCTGGTGTGGTCCAGCAGGCAGCCTTTGTTTTGTACACCTGTTCTCTGGGTTCTCGGCTGCTATTTGTTTTCACACCTGTTTTCAGTCGGTAGTGCTGCACGGCATCACTTTAGTGTAAGGTGTTTTACTTTGTTTTGAGTGTTCACAAGAAACAACAACAGAATGAACAACAAACACGTGAGTGATGAACACATGGGTCGATGCTTTGTTTTTTGCGAAATTACTTGCGAGTCAAAAGATTTAGCTACCTGCAAATTATTTTACATTATTTTATAGAGCACTAGCACCATTATACTTTATACACAATCAATTGATTTCATTTGCTTGAATATGTTCTTGAAAGATAAAAAGGTGTACTTTTATGGAGCCTTGCATAGGGCTGGGCAGTTCCCAAAACAGTCATATTAGGATGGTTTTTAACACACAGTCACTATATAGTTTTAATTTAGATTTTCTTCAAAGTATTGAAATGTATGAAATAATATCCAGACTGAAGTCAGTCTATAGATGTATCTGTTTACAACATTTAAAGCAGTAGGTGCTGGTTTGTGTGTGCATTAACCTCTTAAAACTCAGTTTTATTTGTTTGTTTTGTTGTTCATTTTCATGCTCAAATCTTAGGGTAACTATTCAAGAAATAACTGCATTTTTGATGGTTTTGTAAAAGAACTACTCAAGGTATCATAAAATATTAGCATGTTTGTAATTATAAAGTTTTATAATTTGTAATATGCTTTTGCCTGCACACTTTTTTTATTGTCCCAGATTTTGTAGGCTGCACAGCACTGAAGGAACTTTGTCTCACAACTGAAACTTGTGTAACAAGAGGTCTCCCTTCAGCAGGACAAGTGCTCAGTTCTGTTTTTTTGGTTTTATTTTTTCAAACATCAGTAAAGAATTACGACCCAAAATCAATATTAAAATGTTTTTTTTTCAATGCATTAAAATAAATTTTCAGTGCTTATTTTAACTGACACTATATAAAAAGGTTTATTAGCCGAAAACTACTTGTAAAAAGAAGAAGAGTATTTCAGCTTTCATTTTTGCATGTTTCTTAGAGATTGAAGTAATAAAGTCTGAATGGATGCTGGTATGGCAAGCCTATGGCAAGCCGTTTTAGCCTAAAATGACACCAGCGATACAAGTCCTAATTCAGTTTTCACTAATAAGAACTCTAATTCAAGATCTCTCTAATGTAGTTTTTACTAGTAACAACTCCCATTTCAGATATCAATTATGACATTTTTACTAGTAAGAATAGAGACTTACATATCCATAATTAAATTCTTAGTCACATTGCCAGGTAGACATATCTTTAATGTAATTCTGACTAGTCATAATTCTCCATTGACTTACATTGAATTTCACCCTCTCATATCCTTAATAAAATTGTTACTAGTAAAAACTCCAATTGGAGATATCTGCAATTATATTTTTACTAGTACAAATGGCATTGCAGATATCAAGAATGTAATTCTTACTAGTCAAAAACAAAATTAAAGATATCTAAAATTATATTGTAGAGCTCTGAAACCTTACATATCTCTAATTCATATTTTTACTAGTAAAACTTAATTGGAGAGCTCTTGAATTCACATTTTTACTAGTCAAAATTCAATTATGGATATGTGGACCTGTACTTGTTACTAGTAATAATTGCATTGTAGATATCTGAAATTATATTTGTACTAGTAAAAATATAATTACAGATATCTCTAATTGGAGTTTTTACTAGTAACAATTTTATTACGGATATGAGAGGGTGAAATTCAATGTAAGTCAATGGAGAATTATGACTAGTCATAATTACATTAAAGATATGTCTACCTGGCAATGTGACTAGTCAGAATTTAATTATGGATATGTAAGTCTCTATTACTAGTAAAAATGTCATAATTGATATCTGAAATGAGAGTTGTTACTAGTAAAAACTACATTAGAGAGATCTTGAATTAGAGTTCTTATTAGTGAAAACTGAATTAGGACTTGTATCGCTGGTGTCATTTTAGGCTAAAACAGCTTGCCATATGCTTGTGGATCTTTGTAGTTTAAGAAGTTAAAACCTGACATACTTAATCTCTATACATTCCAAAGTCTCGAGATGTTATATTAAAATCTATAGAAATTAAAACAAAAACTGATCTTTATTAATGTAATAACTATAGTTTTTAAACTTAAGAATGAT
>BRDA01009380.1:0-13584 GCA_036984385.1 Crenuchus spilurus | reverse complement strand
TTAATCTCTATACATTCCAACTAGTCAAAAACAAAATTAAAGATATCTAAAATTATATTGTAGAGCTCTGAAACCTTACATATCTCTAATTCATATTTTTACTAGTAAAACTTAATTGGAGAGCTCTTGAATTCACATTTTTACTAGTCAGAATTCAATTATGGATATGTGGACCTGTACTTGTTACTAGTAATAATTGCATTGTAGATATCTGAAATTATATTTGTACTAGTAAAAATATAATTACAGATATCTCTAATTGGAGTTTTTACTAGTAACAATTTTATTACGGATATGAGAGGGTGAAATTCAATGTAAGTCAATGGAGAATTATGACTAGTCATAATTACATTAAAGATATGTCTACCTGGCAATGTGACTAGTCAGAATTTAATTATGGATATGTAAGTCTCTATTACTAGTAAAAATGTCATAATTGATATCTGAAATGAGAGTTGTTACTAGTAAAAACTACATTAGAGAGATCTTGAATTAGAGTTCTTATTAGTGAAAACTGAATTAGGACTTGTATCGCTGGTGTCATTTTAGGCTAAAACAGCTTGCCATATGCTTGTGGATCTTTGTAGTTTAAGAAGTTAAAACCTGACAATTGGATAAGTTTTAAGTACTCTGAACTAAAAAAAAAATACAGTAGTGAAATGTAAACTGAAGCACTATTATATACTTTCATAACTCAACAATTAAGCAGTATGTCTCTCTGTGATTCACATGAGAAAAAGAGACTGTGGAAGCAATCATCCCACTCATCTACAGTAATGTGTTTAAGGGTTAATATTTTATCCCCCTCTCCTCTGTTGCTGTGGTTGACTTTGGAACTGTTTGTTCTACAGTGTATCCTTCTGTGGAGCTCGGCTGGCTCCAGGCTACATACGAGGGCAGGACGGGTCTGGTTCCCGAAAACTATGTTGTCTTCCTCTGACCCCGCCCCTGAAGACTTCATCAAGCATTTCATGGTATCCATGGTCACGTAGACATAGCAGAAGTCACATGGCATTTTAGTAAAAAAGCACATCAGGCATGTGGATCACATGTATAATTATTTTACAGCTTAAAACAAAGTGAGAATATGGTTATACTTACAGTTCCAGTCAAAAATTTGGACACTTTCTGGACATTCAGTGGTTTTTCATTATTTAAAAATGGCCTGCGTTGTAGATTAATACTAAAGTCAACCAAACGATGAACATCGAATGAGAACACGTGTCAAAACTTTTGACTGGTACTGTATATAACAGTAATATATGTGCATGCTGACAGAAGGCAGAGTATTTTGTGTTTTTGCACATAAATTTGGGTACCTGCAGTGGCTCCCAACCCACAAAAAAATGTGAAATAAGACAGCCTAATATTTTTTTTGTTGGTGGCCTATTTTGGTAAATACTAATTGTGACAAACCAATCAGATTTGGTTCCACTAATTACAATAAGAAACAATAAAAATGATTAGAGTACCTCCACCTACAACAGCTTTAGAGCTCTGCTATTTTGATTTTTTTGTGAGACAGAGAATAACGTATGTGCAGAAAACAGAACCTGTACATGTGCGATAACCACACTGTTTGATTACGTTTTCACTGGGTCAACACAACCCAAGACTGTAAAACTGAAACTTTTCCTAAAAGTGTGATTACTATTGATTATTCTTTGCCGTGTAGACAGGGCAAATATAAGTATGATGACAGTGTTTTATCCTCATTGCCTGAAAATGTCCTGCTGTGTGTGTGTGGGGGGGTGGAGCTAGCAAAGAATAGGCACTCAAACCTGTCATTATGAATAGAGCAGCATGCTGTGTAGCTTAATTACTGGTTTATTTTTACCTAAAATGTGATTGTTTCATTAAGTCCACAAAGGTACTTGTGGAAAAGGGTATTATATATCCACTTTAAACCATCCTGGTTCTGCCTTCCAAAGCCTAGAAATGGGACTGTTCTGTGTAAGAATGCAGATGCTTAGTACTGTATTAAAGCACTCAGACTGCTGTGCATTTGACTGAGGATGCTGTTATAGAAGCATCAGCACAAATGTTTTAAATAATGTACTTTTTTTCTTCCCTTTTTAAATAACGTGCATTTGTCGCTTCAATTTATCATCATATTAAATCTTTCAGATTTAAGTCCATTATAAATATGATTAAATATCTAAATGTTTGTCAGTACATTTAAATTTATTGAAGGACCATGTGTAAAAAAAAAAAATCCTAGTGGCCTTATTGAGTGAAAGAAATGTGTTTTTACACTTTGAGCGCAATTCTGGTACATCATAGCTGTCAATTTTTCTTTATTTCTTTTCGTGTCTCATTTTAGGAAATATTTGACATGTAACCTGTGTTCTGGTATTTGTTGTAACAAAAGATGCACTTGTGTTTTAAGCCATTTATCTGCAATAATTGTTGATTTAATTATATCAGTGAACATAATATATAGAGATTAGATCAGATCATATCATGAATCACTGGTGTACTGATATTTTATTTTATTTGTTGTTCTGTAAATAATGTGTAAATCTCTACCTAAAGTCTACCATGTGTTGAATTAAAGCCTACAGTTCCCAGTGTGCTATAGCTGAAACCATTTCTGACGTCTGACTCATTAGTTGTTACAGTTAAACCTTTCTGTTCAGCAGACTGAATGTTCTAGTAGGACTAACAGCAGGTTGCGGCAGGTGCCAAGATCTCTGTGTACTTTTCCATTTAAATACATAAGAATGTGCTATGGCCTTGACTGTTGATGCCAGAATGATACTCCCTTTAACTTCATCGGACAAGGTCGGATCCCGGAAATGTCTTAAAGTGCCATCTTGAACAACCACAGGCATCAACATACAAACACAGTCATCTAAACTATGAAGAAATACATATGGACTGTATTGATTTTTATGAGGTAGTCACCTGGAATGGTTTTCAGTTAACAGCTGTGTCTTGTCAAGAGTTCATGACTTGCATTTCTTGCCTCTTAATGTGTTTGAGACATCAGTTGTGTGTCTACTTTGAAGTAAAATCTAAAACATGTTTTGGTTTGTTTAACACTTTTAAGTTTACTACATGATTCCTTATGTGTTCCTTCATAGTCTGGATGACTTTAGTATTGACTTAAAATGTAGGAAAAAATTAAAACATTTCAATTTAGACACTTTTCACTGTACACAATAAGATGCGTTTTTATTACTGAAGAATTTGACATACATTTGAAGTACATATGAAAACACTGTTTAGTGTTTACTTTCGTACAACCAAATTAATCCCTTGTATCCATTGGTGGAAATGTGTTAAAAAGTTATGGAATGACAACCTCTCTCCTTGAGCATTCATCAGGGGCAGCTTCTTTGTGGTCCCAGTCAGCCTTGTTCTACCAAAGATGTGACATATTGAGTAATATGTTTTGGCCATAATAAGAGAACAAGAATGAGGATCATCTACAGTGCATTCTTCAGAGACTTCTTACACACAATATGGAACTGAAGCAAACTCAGTAGGCTTCTCGTTCAGCTTTCTCATCATCAACAATTGTCTTATAGGTACTACACAACATTGCAAGAGCTAAAGTTTTATATAACAGTAATGTATCTATCATCACAGGAGTCACTGGAGCATTGAAAGCAAATTAAAAAGAAAAGAAAAGAGTCCACGTTCACCACACTGTTGGAGGAGTTTCATAATGGGACATTCTAAAGGCTGCAAACACAGTGACATTGTGACAACGTTGTCTACATTCTTGCAACATTGTGACACGATTGTGTTTACTGTGAAAGGCTTAATGTGGTTTAATGGATCAAAACAATGACCTTGGAACACCAAATCTTTTTCACTCATTGTTAAATTGTTAAATACTTATTACCATAAGGATGAATTGTCTAAAAATGAAGGTCAGAGTTGCTAAGCATTTTTTATAAGGAAATGGCTTAATGCATTAAAACAGCACCGGAACAACAAATCTCATATAACTGGTCAAACACAGTGAAACCTTGACTTACGAGTGAACCAACTTATGAGTTTTCCAAGATATGAGCTGTCGCTCGGTAGATTTTTTTGCTTTATGATGCGAGCCGAGATCTGAGTTATGAGCGAGCGAGCGAGCTTACACAACCCACGTTTGGTACCCCAGTGAGCCTTAAGTTCAAGTGGTTATCTTGCCGTCAAGCTTCTCTGTCATAAAGCTGTTGCTTTGTTTTTGCATTTTGTTCATTTTGGAAAATGTCATAGTTTTAACCATGGAGAAAAACGTCCTAAGAAAGTGAGTGCCAATATCAGTGCTGAGAAGAAGAGGTGGTGCATTGGTGCTGTGTAATGACACTTTCCTCACTCAAAGAGGAAGAAACAAACCTCTTTGGACAGTTTTTTTATTGAAACGCTCTGCAAGTGAAAGTGAGGAAAATGAGGCAAAAAAGGCAAAAGTCAGAGAAGAAGAAGATTAAATGAAAAACTCCCCCAATCTCCTCTGCCAATCTCCTCCACCTCCGCCAGCATCTTCATCTGATCTTCAAGGTAAATACACTTAATAAAACCAGTTTATTTCTTTACATTCTCTTTTATTATGTATTATTATTTTTATTATTATACATTATTTGTTATTTATGAAGTAACAAAAAATTGGTGTGTTTTTTGGGAGGCTGGAATGGATTAATAGCATTTATTTTCATGTTAATGGGGAAATGTAATTTGATATATGAGGAAATTTTGTTTCGAGCTCATTTACAGAAAGAATTAAACTCGTAAGTCAAGGTTTCACTGTACACTGCTGCCAGTATTATTATTAAACACATTACTTCCAAACATATTCACATAATTTAAAAATACACAGCTTTATGTTAACTTATAATGCTGTCTGATTTATTACATCCTAAGCTGGGATAAAAAAGAAAAAAAAAACAACATACAAATAAACAAAATGCACCATCACATGGTCTGTAAAGTCTGATTGTGCACCTTAAAAGTTCACTACAGTCACTCTTCCATGTTTTAAACTTGTTTAAACAGTTAAATGAATGAAAAAGTCTGGAGTCAGGACAGGGAAAATGCAGTCAATACAACTTCAAATCACTTCATTACATTATCATCAACTACCACTTCTCTAACTAAAAGTATTGTCAGCATACTCTTGAGGATTCAGTGCCTTTTTTCTAAAAGGTCAGGATTATTGGCCAATAACTACATGTAAAATAATGCAAAGTTGTTATTCAAGGGGTCTGTGTTATTTAAGAGTTTAAGATTTTTCTTGATTAACCTTTTATAAGGACCAGATTTAACACAACTGAGTGGTTTATCCAAAAATCAATTTTACCCAATTTTCCAATTACCTTCAGGTGTAGTCAATCAGTCAAGACATGTTTGGAGCTTATGTTTTGCTTTTTGTTCCCCCTTAAGAACTGGGGCTGTGAGGCTAATATTGCTAAGAAATACTAGAATCCTATAGTCACCTAAATTACTAGATCACCAGAACTTTACTACATCTAGATCTTAAATCTGACAGACTAGTTGATGTGGTTGAAGACAAAATTGCTAAATGTGAGCTTTTAAAAATGAACAAAAGCTCACAGAACAAGTTTTTGTTCATTTTTAAACTTCGCAGAAGTCATACTGTGTTCTAATCCACTTCACTAGATTGTGACCCAGTCTGGGAAAACCCGGCCTATTGAGATATCATGTTGCTCAGCCTATTTAGCAATAAAAATTAGCCGCTTGGTATTATTGCTGTAAATGAAAGATAATAGTCTGAAGTATCAATTGTAGATAGATGTTTTTTTTATCAAAAAATACTTAAACTCACCAAAAAGATGTTTTTGTGCAATAAGCCATTTAGCGAATTTGTAGATTTTACCCGAGAAACAAGTTTCCGTGGTCCCTCGAATCCTGATGTAGAACTACTTCTACCACGGAGGTACACAAGCTTGCTGGGTGTCATTCGGCTCCTGAACTACTTCGCTTCACTGCAGAAATGTGTTTGAGCTCATGTATCCATCAACCAAATGTAAACAAGTCAGATGTCTTCAGCCGATGTAAACAAAGCGATATTAGCCTGGGTCTTACAGTAGTAATGTCTGGTAGATTTTGGATTTGTTTGGAAGAACTTTTAAGTGTTTCTGATGTATTAATGCCTTGAGTTGAGTTGAGTATCCTATGTCTCTGAATGCTACATCTCTGAAAGTATGAGAGATTTTGAAATATAGTGTTAATTTAACAGCACACTTTACAAATATGCATGTAACTCCTATTTGGGAAAAAATGGACTTTGACTCTGTTTTCCCAGGTTGGGGTCATAATTATGTAATATAAATGTGGTGTGAGCCTGTTGAAAGAAGGGCTCTTTAGGAGATGATTATTTTAGTGTTTGGTAGGAAGCTTTGCATCACAGCCTCAGTTATAAATTAAGGAACTGTGTGAACTAGTCTTTTAATGTGCACCAAAACTTTGCTCCCTTGTTTAGACCTTGCTCCTAGGTTGCTGGTTTTATGTATTAAGCCACATCACATTTCTTATAATGATCAATGAAGATAGTAATTGGTAGAAGACAGTGACTTTGACTATAAATTTTGGTGTTTTCGTGTATTGAGCCACATTAAGCTTTCTTTACTAAGCATTTTAGAATGTTTTGCCATATTCCTTGAACATCTCTGCACCAGGGCTGGCTAAACCTGGTTCTGGAGATCTATCACATCTGAGCGTTCAGATTTGACACAACTGACCTTATACAGTACAGGTTTGGACACACCTTCTCATTATTTTTTGTTTCCTACAAAATAATGTAAATAAATACTGAAGTCACCCAGACTGTGTAGGAACACATAAGGAGTCATGTAGTAAACTTAAAAGTGTTAAACAAACCAAAACATGTTTTAGATTTTACTTCAAAGTAGACACACAACTGATGTCTCAAGCACATTAAGAAGCAAGAAATGCAAGTCATGAACTCTTGACAAGTCACAGCTGTTAACTGAAAGCCATTCCAGGTGACTACCTCATAATGCTGACTGAGAAAATGCCAAGAAAGCTGCATCTAAGCAAGAGGTGCCTACTGTGAAGAATGTAAAATATACACATATTCTGGTTTGTTTAACACTTGTTTGTTTACTAAATAATTACAGATGTATTTATTCATAGTTTAGATGACTTTAGTATTAATCTACAATGCAGAGCATTTTGAAATAATGAAAAAAATGTCCAGAAGGTGTGTTCAAACTTCTGACTGGTACTGTAGACCTGTAGTACCTGTTTCAGGTGTGTTATATTAAGGTGCAACTCTGCAGGGTGGTAGATCTCCATGGCCAGGATTGATCAACCCTATCCTGAGCCATTACAACATCACTTGCCATGAAATAGGAGGGGCCTGACCATGCCAGCCAGCACCTTTGGAAGTTGTGATGCAATAACCTCGGTCATCATCTCTGGGAACTCCACCTTCATGGCGTCAGCTTGGATGAATGTGCTCAGGCAGTAGAGGTTGACCTTCTTCACTATCTGCACAGACAGGGAGAGTGACGCAAACTCAGCTGCTATAAAACATTATCTTTTCTTTCCCTGATTTAGGATTAAATGCACATGTGTTTGGAAATCAGTGTAAGAACTCAGCAAAGAAATTCAGTGTAATATTTTTGTTTTATAAATTATTAAAATATCTGGCAGTAGTCAAGTTTACCCTAGGAAAGTTCAATATCTAAAGTATCTTTTAGTTTTGGAGCTACAAGGCTTTGTAAAGGTCACCAATCAGCACTGTGCAAACTATATGCCTATAGCATTATGCATCAGTTAAATAATCTCAAATTGCTTATATTCTTTCTGCACTGTGTGATATACTTGTACCTGTTTTATGGGGCACTAAACATTTGGTTAGCTATATTGGTGCGTGAAAGTTTGTGAACCCTTTAGAATTTCCTATATATTTATGCAGAAATATGACCTAAAACATCAGATTTTCCTAAAAGTAGATGAAGAACCCAGTTAAACAGATTAGACAAAATATTACATTGCCTAGTTCACAATCAGGAGAACACTGAACAACAATGGAGTGCATAGCAGGGTTGCAAGGAGAAAATCACTGCTCTCCAAAAAGAACATTGCTGCACATCTATAGTTTGCTAAAGACCACGTGGACAAGCCAGAAGACTATTGGCAGAATGTTTTGAGGACAGGTGAGACCAAAATAGAACTTTTGGCTTAAATGAAAAGTGTTATGTTTGGAGAAATTAAAACACTGCATTCAGCATAAGAACCTTATCTCATCTGTGAAACATGGTGGTGGTAGTATCAGGTTTGGGCCTGTTTTGCTGTATCTGGGTCAGGACGGCTTGCCATCATTGATGGAACAATGAATTCTGAATTATATCAGAGAATTCTAAAGAAAATGTCAGGACATCTGTCCATGAACTGAATCTCAAGAGAAGGTGGGTCATGCAGCAAGACAACAATCTTAAACACACAAGTGGTTCTACCACAGAATGGTTAAAGAACAGTTATCACAAATGTCATATTGGATCATTTTCCTCAATAAATAAATGAGCAAGTATAATATTTTTGTCTCATTTGTTTAACTGCGTTCTCTATCAACTTTTACAACTTGTGTGAAAATCGAAGTTTCAGGTCATATTTTTGCAAAAATATAGAAAATTCTAAAGGGTTCACAAACTTTCAGTCACCACTGTATATTTAGGGTACAGGGGGTATTTTTCCACCCAATGATTTGTTTTTAATTGAAATAAATGAAACATTTCTTTATTAAGCAGTTATCTCCGATCTAACCAAAATGTTGGCTCAAATCTATGATTCTCACACAGTTTCATTATTTTTCATGCAATTGCAGAATAATAAGCCATGGGACGTAATAAGCCTGGGAACATAATGTGAAGTCATTTTTTCCTAGTAATTTAACAGCTACAGTGTCATTTCCCCACATATCATTGTGTGGTGCTACATACTTCATGCATGGCATCCATGAGCTTAGTGAGGTGGTAAAAACGCTGGGAGCTTCCCACCACTCCTTTCTCTTTCATCTGGATAGCTTTGGTCAGTTCTCGGATGTAATTTTGTCTCATCTCGTCAAACTGGCTCTGACTCTTCAAGCCCTCCAGAGGCACTGATGGCAAAAAACAGCAAAAGATAAAACACAAACCTCTTAATGACTAACAGAATATGAGATTTATATTTTCAACAAGGTACTAATATGCTAAAATACATATTTTGCTGGAATATTCATGGTATACACTGATCAGTCATAACACGTCTTTATATCTACACTCATTGACCATTTTAGCTCCACTGACCATATAGATGCATGTTGTAGTTTTACAATTACAGACTGTAGGCCATCTGTTTCTCTGTGTACTTTGTTTAACTCCTTTTCACCCTGTTTTTCAATGGTCAGGACAACCACAGAGTAGCCATTATTTGGTGGATTACAGTGACACTGACGTGGTGATGGTGTGTTAGTGTGTGTTGCATTGGTGCGAGTGGATCAAACAGCAAAGCTGATGGAGATTTTAAACATCTGTGTCAATGCTGGACAGAGAATAGTCCACTGGGCCCCGAGTGGCTCAGTGGACTAAGACACTGACACTATGGTCAAAAGCTGGGCCCAAGAGAGCAAAATTGGCCATGCTCTCTCTGGGTGGGTAGATGGTGCTCTTCCTATTAGTACTGCCATGCTATGTCTGCTGGACGATCCTGCGCTGACTGTGTTGGCTGCCCAGCGACAATGTATCGGCAGCAGTTTGAAAAGAGGCGGAGCCTGATTTCATATGCATCAGAGGAGGCCTGTGCTAGTCTCCACCCTCCTAGAGTCAGAGACATTACAAGAGATTGGGGGTGTCCTACTGGATGGGTGGGTTGATTGTCTACCACTACAATGGGATAAAATTGGGCTTAAACGCCGCCCCTAACTCTCCAGCCAACACTGGGCAGCATCCTGTGAGCACCAGCGAAGGACTAGAGGACCAACACAAACTGGCTGAGCTACAGTTTCTGACTTTACATCTACAAGATGGACTAACAAGCTAGGTGTGTCTGAGTGGACTGTTCTGTCTGTTCCACTTGTTCCAGTGCAAGACACACTAATCCACCACCATCACGTTCTTGTCACTGTAGTGCCAAAAATGATTGATTAATTAATTAATAATTACGCTGACAAATTGATATAATTCCCAATTATAATTCCCACCACACTAATAAACAAGCTACACATGCACAGGTAATGTGTATAAAATGTAGATGAAGCTTAGCTCGTGTGTTTTCTATAGTGTTTTATAATACAAAGCAGACCCACCAGTCCTATTCACACTCATCTCATTAATCTGTCCATTTCTCTTTCCCTTCTTTGAAGTTTAATACTTAATAACACCTGCTGCTGATATCCTGCACATCAAGGTCTTGTAACACTATAGAGGACTAAGCTTATCTGTACCTCCACTCCCCAGAGCTGAATCATAGACTGAACAGTATACAGATTGTTGTTATTTGATAGTCTTGAGGATATTGATTCTAATGGATGGGGTGCAGAAAAGAGAGACTGTTATTTTACCAGTATTGAGTAGCATTAAGGCTTTCATGCAAAGAAACTCCTCTCTTGTCACTTGCAGGTTTGCAAACTCCTGGGGAATAAACTGCATGGCCAAGCACAGGTCGTAGATAGGAGATCTCCTCATCCGCTCTCTCAAGAAACAAAACAACAGATCAGTTTTAAATTCAGACATTAATCATATCTATATATTTTACATTTGCCTTAGCTTCATGCACCAGGGTTTTGAATCTGGTGCGAGCAGCTACAGGAAACCAGTGAAGTGAACACTGCAGTGGAGTGAACTTAGGCTGACTGAAGACCAGCCGAGCAGCTGCATTCTGGATTAGCTGCAGGGGCCTGATGGCTCTCATAGGAAGATCAGCCATATATCCCTTAGTCTAGGCTTTAATCTATGTTTAGGAAGCCAGCCCTAGAGCTCAAAATTCACCTAAATAGCCTGGTCTTTTCAGTAAAATACCAAATCACCAAAATACACTACCGGTCAGTAGTTTTTGAAAACCCCAATTTTTCAGTCATTTATTGCAATTGAAGTCATTCAATTCCAGTGAATAGCTGAAAATGGTACAAAGATAAGTGGTAAACTGGTTTAAACTGATAAAGGTTTAAAAAAGCTAAGGTTACTCAAAACTGAAAATTAATTTACACTACAGAGTTAAACACAAAGAATCTTATCAGGAACACAAAATTGGTTAAAAGTTTAAAGCTGTTCTGCAGCAGGTAGATCAAGCCTTGACAGCGGTGCTACAAATTTTTACAACTTTTTTTGATTGCTAACGAACACCCTTTGTCTGCATCAGCTGAACAACATTGTACTGTTGAAAGTACTGTGTTGTTACAAACATGGCGAAGAAAATGCAATTAACAATGACAGACCATCATAACACTTAAAAATGCAGGATTTTCCTACAGAAAAATGAAAAGCTGGAAAAATTGGGGTGTTCTAAAATGTTTGACTAGTAGTGTATTTTCATAGACTGTGGTTTAGACACAGTATGGCTTACTGTCACCTGGATCATTGATTGCCATTACCATTAAAACTGTTTCTAGATCAGCAATGCTTACTCTTATTTGTATTTGATGAATGCATCATTCAGCTACATAAGTTTATTTTTAAAGCTCACTGTTTGTCATACCATGTGGTTTGGATGTGGTTTGAGTGTGTTGAGAGAGTTTTGGTTGATGTATTTAAATGATTAGTGTGTTTCCTCACTGCTCTAGTTGTAAACTTTGTATTGGCTGGAGTGGAAAATTGGGAGGAAAAGGGACCCATCCTTTAATGTGGGTTGTAATATAGTAAAAAGAGAACATAACACTTGTTGTTGGACTCAGTATGCCAATGGTGTTGCCATAATTCAGACTGATGGTTGTTATTATTACTACATTTTATATATATATATAATTTCTATAAAGTTATTAAATTAGTCTCATTCATACATGAAAAAGTATCTACACAGCTCAGTCACTAAGGTCATAACAGACCACACTCATTAAACAATCCATTTGGACATGACTGCTGTTCCTAAGGTAGCACCAGTTTTAGCAGAACACGGAATGCAATTCAATCATTATGAACTGTCAGTTTTGTAAAAGCAGAGGACATTGCATCAGGGCTTATACTACAATATTGCAGTACCTCCCCAGACAAAATAAATCCAGCTTGAGTAGAACTAATGTCATATTCCAACATTCCTCCAAATTTTTTTTTTATTTTTAATTTTTTTTTTTTTCACTCTTAGTTCAGAATAAAGGGACCAACTTACTGACTGAGGACGAGGTCAGGTGCAAAGTAAAGATAATCAGTTGTGACATTCTGGAAAGATCTCCATCCCAAAGAAAACACCATCAGGTTCATCCAAGAGTACTGGATTAGGGTCATCTGGTCGTTGATGTGCAAATTGCGAAAACCTTGCAAAGAAAAGTTTAATAAACACTACCATTCCACTTCTACTCACTGATCTAGGTAAACTAGTCTATTAACCATAGTATGCATTCACTATTGCCATCTCTCTGACTAGTTTGCTTAGAGGAAAATAAACCCCATTAAGAATGGCTACGTCTCATCATTTTCGGGGCAGCCATGGCCTAGTGGTAAGGATGTGGTCTTGTGACCAGAAGGTCGCTGGTTCGATCCCCAGACAGAACATGACTGAAGTGCCCTTGAGCAAGGCACCTAACCCCCTAACTGCTCCCCGGGCGCCGGTGGATAAGGGCTGCCCACCGCTTCGGGCACAAATTCTCTCTTGAATTTCCCCTCGGGGATCAATAAAGTATCTATCTATCTGTCTGCAGTCTGAGTAATTACAATGATGCATTCAGCTGGGCATACAATCTAAAACATATTTTAGTTGAACACTTTTTAAGTTTACTACATGATTCCTTCATTGTCTGGATGACTTCAGGTTTAATTTATAATGTAGGGAAAAAATTAAAACTATTAATGAGAGAAGTTAGACTGGTACTGTAAATTGAAAAAGAAACAAATAAACGACATTTATTACACAGAATAAACATCAATATCTCTATCTCAAATGTAGTTATGGGTGAGCTTTACTATCTTTACTTTTTTATATAAATTCATCATTTTGAGTGTGTTTAATTATTCACAATGGTTTCAGCTTTTGTTTACATATATGAGGACTAGGGCTTTGATGTTTTAAGTTTTTTTTTTACCATGGTGAGGGGCTTCATAACACAGTACTGTTACCCAGTTATCATCACAGCTAGTGATATAGGTTTGCATATGGATGGTATGCCCTTCCAGGCTAGCACCTGATTGGCTGAAAGGGAGGCGGCAATCCCATGGTCATGTCATGATGTGCAGTTATTGTACTTACTGTCAGTCATGGAGGAGGCATGAACTGATCAGTGTGCTGATTTCTTTTCCATTTGACATTGATCTATTACTGTCTATAATTTTAATTTATATGCAAATGCAGATGTTATATGTTAATGAACTATTTGATGGTCAGCATGAAACAGTCCCCTGTTAAGGTTTTAATATTTTATTATCCATCCATTGATTTCACAGATATTTAGTAATGTATACATATTTCTGTGTGTTG
>BRDA01009379.1:9320-21791 GCA_036984385.1 Crenuchus spilurus | reverse complement strand
TTTCAGCTGCAGGGAGCTCCTCCTTGGTTCTGTTTCTGTAAATTATGATGATTAGACTATGCTGTGCTCATATGGTGCGCCGACTTATGTCACTCATAGAGTAGTATTAAATGTCTTTGTCTTGGTTCCTCCTCGAGGGACGTCGACTTTACAAATTTTACAAAGTGCCTTGGATATGTTTTTTTCACACAAGGTAAAAAACTGCCAGACTGACGACATTCTGTATATCCGCACATGCAGCTGAACACAGTAAGCAGGTTATTTAGCCACTCGCGACTCCTTCTGTTTTAGTCTGTTTGTCGAAAAAAGGGTATGTATTTCCCTCTAGTGGTTCAGCTAGGAACTGCAGGGACCTGACATGATGTGGTTCGTGGAGGGCTGCTTTTCCTTGATGAAACGCTAGCTGGAAATACAGAAATCTTGAGATCGGCTAAATTTCAAAAGATATCGGCCGATCGCCGATCACATATTTTGATTAAAAATCGGCCGATACCGATACATAGCCGATCGATCGTTCCATCTCTAATTTAAATGTAATCGGAGCAGAGCTCATCACATTATTCATGAGACCACCATAAAAGGTAAAACTGCTTGTTTTAAGACAAAGCCAAAATAATTGTGTTTTAAATGGTCCTTCTATGTAGACATCAAGAGTACAATATTACAAAAATCAGGATGAAGGATGCATTCAAGGGTTCCATTAATTTTTTTTTTTTTCCAAAACAAAATTTGATCTTTACTTGCGATGTTCTACAGTCACTTGTATTGTCAGGATAATGGGTTTAAACAATGCAATATAATAGGGAATAAGACTACGGTATGATACTGTAGGTGTGTAGTTATATGTACAGTAGAATACACAGTATGCTAAGCTAAATAACTGAATGCTAAAAAATGAAAAATCCTGACAGGATAATTTTTTTGACCCTGTTATCCCCCTTCCCCCATTGTAGCGGTAGCCAATCGTCCCACCCATCTACTAAGACTCTCCCAACCGCTTGTAACATCCCTGACTCTAGGACAGTGGTTCTTAACCTGGGTTCTATTGAACCCTTGGGGTTCGATGAGTCGGTCTCGGGGGTTCGGAGGAGCCTCTGCCACGCAGGTAAAGACACACTTGTGTAAAGTCGTGATGACACGCCCCGCTTGGCCATCACTTGCTGCAGAGGATCACGTTACATTGCTTGGCCAATCAGTGCTGCGGGGACTTTAGCGCACGCAGTAGTTAACGGCTGTCGTAGTTGTACGTCGTGTGGTGTCTTTCTTAATATTTTTATCCATACTAAATATGTCGAGACATAAAAACGAAGAAAAGGAACAGACTTTGATGTGAAGATGACATGAGAGTAGCACTTGCCAAGGTGAAGCCACTCTGAACTGGTCTCCCAAAAACAACAGCAGAAGTCACACTGATTTGCAGGTACGTAATTTGGGCAATGCTTCATTCTGGCCCCAAAAAAGTATTTTGTGTATTCAAAACAAATTAAATTAAAAAATTAAAAAAATTAAGTTATTAAAAAATGTTAAATTCTTTTAAAAATCCAAATAAATTTTTAATTAATAAAATGGTAAAAAAATATTTTTTTGGCCTGAAATTCTTTTATGAGGCCGAAATAATTTTTCAGGGCCAGAATAAAGTAATACCGTAATTTGTTGCGAGTTCATGCACTGTGTTGGTTTTGTTCTTTGAACAAGGTGATGATACATCAGCTAACAGACACCTAAGCCAGCAGACATTGCACGGAAGTAGTGATGGAGAGAGAGCGCCATGTACCCACCAGAGAGAGCAATTTAGCGCTCACAAGCCCTGGCTGTCCATGGCCAGCAGCATGACCGGAATTCAAACTTACGATCCTCTGGAAATAATGTCAGCACTTTAGTCTGCTGAGCCACAATTAAATATCTTAAAATACTGACACCACTGTTCAACTCACCATCTCCACCAAGATAGCGGCTCCACTGCATCCTCCGAGCGGCCCACAGTGGCCACGAAGGCAAATGGCCACGCCAGCAACATCATAAAGGCAGCAAAGAGCAATCGCACTGGAAAAAGGGTCACAGTCATGACGGCAATCTGGACAAAAGAGAAGAAAAAATCCAGCAGCACACATCAATCACACAGCTAGACATAAATTACAAGAAATGTAGCGACCTGTTAATAATCTTCCCTTCAGTCCAAAATCAATTAGCCCAATTTTACACTCCCTCAAGTCATTTCTGCCACATAATCTCAGCCATACACATACAAGTGCAACAGCAGACAGACAGCAGAGCACCTGCCGAGAGTGATCTGTGAGCACTGGGAGAGGAAATCTGTAAAAGGAATGAATTTAATTTCCCTGAGTTGACTAAGCCTGACAGAAAAATCTGCCCAGACACAGAAGAACCTAAAGCTGGCTGGTGGCATTAGCATTTAGATTACATTCAACTACAGCTTCACCCGAGTGGTGCAGTCCCAGTTACCCAACAGCATCAGAGGACTAAGATCATCTGCACTGTTACAAAGTTCAAAGCATTACTCGCTCCATCTGTTCCTGAGAAGATTTGTGATAATGTTAAAGAGGAACAGTGGAGCGCGTTCTTCATGCTCAGTTAAAATCTATTCAAAGCACACAGGGGTTCAGCCAAAGACAGAATCAAACCTCATCTCCCTACTTCTTACATTTATTCACCTCTTTTTCAACCCTTTAGCACAGATCACAAACAGCCCTCAACTGGCATCACAGGTCATCATAGAGCACCCATCTAATTTTTCTTCCCCAAAGTGTTACACGGGCTTTTGTTCAGCACAAACTCAGCAACAACAGTGTCAAAGCAGTAAGAGTGTCGTACATCTATATTCTGATTAAATCTGCTCTAAACTTAGACTTTCCAAAAACCTGTTTTCAGATGTGCTGATATATTGTGGAAAAACACTAAACATTTCTAGACAAGACTTTTGAGCTCAAAACTGAATAAACAGAGGTGTTGGCTACACACTGCTCATTACAGTTTTTAGACATTGTATGTGGTTTTATTTCTAATTCGGTCTCTTCACAAATCCCAGAATGCACCGCGCAACCGGCAACATCCGGTTCACCATTTTCTCTTGTTTATGTCTGTGCCGGCTACGCTACATACACTGTTTACAACTTTATTTGGTAAGTAAATACTTACGTGATATCTACTAGCTTTTGTAACTATATGCAGATAATATTTTAATATGGATAATCTTGTTGTGTCAACTTGTATTTTCAATTTATGCAGTAGGTTTTTAGTGTAAACACGCTGTTTCAAGCTATCGTGATGCATGCTATCAATTCAATGTAGGCCAGTGTGGCAAGCAGCGTGATAGTGTAGCTTAGTATTGATAGCATGGTGAACCGGTGAACCGGATATTGCCGGTTGCGCGGTGCATTTTGGGATTTGTGAAAGGGGCGAATGCTTAACTAATGTGAGGTGACACTCTGTTTTCACTTATTCACTCAGATGAGAGGTCTTTGTTCAATTCACATTCCACGGCCGGTAAGCCACCAATGTAATGTCTGGAATTACTATGTCATTATCATACTACATATGATAATTTTTCCATAATTTAGCTGTAAAAAAATGCGCAGCTGTCTGACTCACTCTGAAAAAAAAATGGTGTCTGCTTATTTAAGCTCCTCTAACAGATATTGAAAAATATATATTTCGATTCAAGCTCTATATCAATTATATTATATATATTTAATGTATTTTATATATAATATAATATGTATTTTTCCATTTTGTTTTTAGGAAAAAATCTCCCTGAGTTATATAAGTGTTGTTGCAGAATTTTGATTTTGTTCCCACCAGCGGAAACGCCGACTCAAAAATAGGTTTTTGGAAAGTCTAAGTTTAGAGCAGATTTAATCAGAATATAGATTTATGACACTCTTACTGTTTTGACACGGTTGCTGCTGAGTTTGTGCTGAACAAAAGTCTGTAACACTTTGTGGAAAAAATAATTTTAGATGTGTGTAATTTGTGAAAAAGTGAAGGCATGTCAGACTACATCAGAGTGTCTGAAATACCCTCAGACTCCAGGGACATTATAGCCACTACTCACTTGTTAAATGTACTTTATTATCTAACTGTACAGTACACCCAGTATTGAAGATTAAAAATTTAAATGAAAGAAGAAATGAAACAGAAAATTTAACATTGCCCTGTAATCCACTACAAATGTCGTCAGTTAACATTAAATCCCAAATTATTTCAGGAAACTGGTAAATATTAAGTTTTTTGATGTGCCGTGTAAAGTGACCCACCTCAGTATCCAATTACGTTTAACTTAAAAAAAAAATCTGAAAGCTGAAAGATTTGAGAGAAAGAGAAAATTACCTCTGACCTTTAACCCTGACCCCAACAGCAGGTCTGTGGTAATCAGCCTGGTGCTGGAGTCAGGGACCTCCACAAGGACACCTCGACTCATCCATCAATATTTCACACCTAAACCCCTCATTTTTGTGTGTCTACCTGTTTGGTTAAATTATACCAAAATCAGATGAAGACTTTCTGATTGCACGTTTGTCTTAAAATGTAAATATTGAACGAACGAATGACTACACAAAGAAAGTGACTTCATTTTAATAATGTTTTCCAAAAAAATCTCTTCTCAATGCACAATCGATCACGAGTTAGAGAGTACCGTTAATATGCTTTAGCTTCCATGAGAGGTGAAATTAAAGTGGAATAAAGTGTTGATTTTAAGCTAAAGCTAATCTTACCCTACACCCTTACCCTAATATTGTCCGAATCAAGGGGTGGACTTGCAATCGCTACTTTCTGGAAATTCCAGAATGCCCATCTGCCCAACAACTACCGTATCATGACATGATGCACTTAGATTTTGTTCCAAGTCAGCCCCTCTTACAGGAAGAAAGCTTCTCGCTATGTAAATCTGTCAACAGATTTTGGTCCCCCCAACAGAGTTCTCTGGAGTTGGCGCTCCCACCGGCAACATATGAACAAAATCCGCAAAAACACAAATATAACTCCGCAAGATTTTATCCTTGAAACGCTGGAAACCCTGAAGTCTACTTTTTTTCAAATATGTATATAGCTTGAATTTAAATATATTTTTTTGATATTTGTGAGAGGAGCTTAAATAAGCAGAGACATTTTTCAGAGCAAGTCGGACAGCTGTGCATTTATTGAGGTGATCTGTCATTCATATGATAATGACATGGTAATTCCACACATTCCATTGGTGGATTACAGGCTGTGGAATGTGCAAAGATGCCCAATCAAGCAAAAGAGCCGTCACCTAAACAAAGACCTCTCACCTTGTGTGTTCACACCTTTCTCATAAGTATTCAATCTAAGAACCACTGAATGAGTGAAAACGGAGTGTCACCTCACATTAGTTAAGCTTTAGAAATAAAAACACATACAATGTCTAAAAACTGCAGTGAGCAGTGTGTAGCCAACACCTTTGTTTATTCAGTTCTGAGCTCAAAAGTCTTGGAAAGTCTAAGTTTAGAGCAGATTTAATCAGAATATAGATTTATGACACTCTTACTGTTTTGACGCTGTTGATATCCAGAGTATACTCAAATTCTTATTGCGACATATATTGATATAATTTATCATGATTACGATAAGCACTGCCATATTGCTCAGCTCTACATCAGATATAGTGGTATATGCCATGGTCTAGACAAGGGGTTCTCAACTGGTCTTAGCCCGGGACCCACATTTCCTCATGAGATTCCTAATGCTCGACTCGTCTCCTTTTAATACAGCGTAACATTGTTTTTGGAAGGTAAAAACTACAGGGGACCAAAACTGCCTTTTTAAAAAGCCAAAGCGACATGTCCCGTCCCACCCCCAAATTACATCTGTGCCTTCAGCTCATGAAGTCCTCTTTTTAAAAAGCTCTACTGGCTTGGCTTTACACACACGTTTCGTTTGTAAATGTCGCATTACTTTGGATGTTTTCATGCCCAGCACTTCTTTACAAATAACACACTGAGGTTTCTGTCCGTGTTTGTCCTCAATTAACAAAAATCCACAATTCAAATGCTCCGGGTTATATTTGCGTTTTGCCTTCTTGCCTCTGAACATCACAAATTTAAAGAGAAGGGTAATAGGCAAACAAATGGTGGTTACCATGGCAACGAGTATGCTGCATTCGTCTGATACCTGCCTCTCTGTGTCTTTTTGTTCAAGATAAACGTCGAGTACATCATCAGATAAGCTTTAATTATTTTACATTTTTAATTGTTTTAAAATGTATTTATTTATTACAAACTGTCCATGACTCGCCCAGAATGTGTCCACGACCCACTTTTGGGTCGCGATCCACCGGTTGAGAATCGCTGGTCTAGACCATATAGAAGGACATGGCTAATAGCTCGACTAGCTAATGGCCCAACTACTCAGACACAGTTTGTCTCTTACTCTTTAGTTCTGTACTGCTAGTTCCAACATTAAACTATGTTTCTGTACAAATTTACAAGTGGTGCGTCTGCTTTTGGTTCATATTTGACTACAGATATACATTTAAGTAATGACAGTGTTTCCCCCCTAATATAGAGAGGAATTTCAATCTATCAAATAATGTGTATTATGAACAAATTTCCCCTCACTGCATAACTAACTGCTGTACAGTAGCACTCAATAGTTTGGGGTCACCCATTAAATTTAACATTTCTCACGGGAGCACACTTATTTAACAAGAAAACTATTTCCTAGCTTCTTGGAGACAATTTCCACAAATACTGCTGCTCCAGATGTTCAATTTTCTATGGGTGAGGTAGGACAGTGTCACCACCTTCAAGCTCAATTTTGGCATCTCTTACAAGATGTTGAGTTTATAGGCTTTATTATTTACTCTCCACCAGAATTTAGACACTAATTGGATTTAGCTCTTTATTAGTGCACGTTTCCATTTATAACACTTTACATAAAGCTAATTCACACAAGGTTTGTGTTGGTAATATATTTATTGGTAATACATCACTTTCTGATCAGCTACACAATCATAGAACAACTGAATGGATGTTAGAACTAATATAGAGTAACAGCATCAGAAGATGCTTATGATGACTTAATAAGACCCATCGCTGGAGGTCATCTGTGGCAGCCATTAACCTAAATAACCCTGAGAATCAACGACACCAATAAAGTGGTCCAGAGTGATAAACGTGAATGTGTTCTCTCTCAGCAAGTTCATCAGGAAGAGATGAGCAGGGGGGAAGGGGGAGGAGCCAGCTTACTGTTTATTTATTTATGTGGAGCAGCTGTCAACACCTGCGGCCTCTCCAGACAGGACGATTAAAAAGATCTGGAAGCCGAGGCTAAGGCTCCCTGGGGAAGGGGATGGGGAGGACAGAGATGGAAGAAAAACCAGCGTGGAAATCAAATTTTGAGGCACAGATAGAATTATATATTATATATTTTCACACAGGGCCATGTAGGTTTGGATTTTTTTTATCCCTTAATAATAAACACCTTCATTTAAAAATTGAATTTTGTGTTTACTTGTGTTGTCTTTAACTAATATTTAAATTGGTTTGATGTTCCAAAACATTTAAGTGTGACAAACATGCAAAAAAACAGGAAATCAGGAAGGGGGCAAACACTTTTTCACACCACTGTGTGTATATATATATATATATATATATATATATATATATATAGAGCTGGGCGATATGGCCAAGAATTTTATCATGATACATTTTTCTATATTGATCAACATCGATAATTATCACAATATAAAATTTTATATATATATAATTAATTAAAATTATAAATATTTAATTATATAATATATATATATAATTAAATACAATTAATATATACACATACACAATTTTATACACACACAACTAATACTGATGTGCATTATTAATTTTACTGTTTTATAAAAGAATTGTGTCCACAATTTGATCATTACTTTAATTTATAAAGTAAATGTGTATTTATTACACATGGTGTCATTTCCTGACTTTTTGTTTTAATGTTGATACTGCTTGAAAAGTAATTTAATCTGAGATTCTGGACTTCCAGTGTTCATACGCCAAACTAGTCAACAGTAAAACAAAAAAGCTTGAAATGTCTCTGTGTGTAATGAGTATAAAATGACAGATTATCTTTATTAATTAAATTATGAATAACAATTACATTTTTCATGCTATTCATCCTTTTTTTAGATGCATTTATAGTCTCAATTAATGCCTTTTATAAAATTATCCTTTATAAAAAGTTAACTGGCAGTAAATGCATGAATATATTGTATATTGTCCCCAAATTGTCTCTTGGTCTTTAGAGTAAATACGTCCTACCAAACACAAGCATTCACAATCAGTCAGGTACATTATACAGTGTCTCAGTCAAAAATCACATCACTGATAAAGCAGCTTTGACATCTTAATTTGATTATAAAACCTTATTTCAGAGCTCAAAGTTTATGCTCACTTATATAATCTAATTGTATTTTTATCAGTAAAAAGCATCAACCTGTAAAAAACAATTGCAATATAAGTACTTTGTCTATAGCATCGAGTTGTACAGTTTGGGCGACTGGATGTTTACAAAAAAAAGCAGAAACAGGGTTAACACCATCACATGCATGTTAAATTAAACACTCACTCTCCGTCATGCACATTTTAACACAGCAAAGCAGAAATTCAGGAAGCAGAACTAATTATTCCGTTTCCAACCCCACCTGCTCCCATCTTGTGGAATATCCCACAGGGGAACCACAGAGAAATGTCCCATTCCTCCCTGCTGATGGGATCCCTAAAACACCACCCCCTCCCCTGATACCCTATCTCCCATCTGTCCTCCCAGCACACTATACCGAGGGGGAAGATTCCCATCAAATGTTTAAAGGGTAAAAAGACAAATAAATACTGCCAAAATAATACATCTATAGAGACATTTATGGGTCTTTTAAAAGGCAGAATGGAGGTGAAATCACAGACAATAATATTGATTAGTTATACAAATACCATCTATTCTTAGAAATAATAAGTAGAAAGAACACAAAACTGAAAGGTGTTGCCCGTAAACAGCTTGACTCTCCATCACATCTAGATTCAGAGTAATTTATCATCACAACAGATGTTTTCCTGAGATAATTTTTCTCAAGATATAATTAAAGATCTTTTAAGAATCAAAGCATTTTGGATAACGTTATCATGGGTTTTCCTCTTGATACACAATTTCACAAATGAGTTGACTGAAGTCCACTTACCCGTCCATTGGGTGCTGGGCAGGGCATTCCAATATGCCAAACCAAGAACATTGTGCCAATCTATCACTGGGCACACTCATGTCAGGCCAATTTAAAGAAACCAGTTCAACTGGCCTCCATGTTTTCGGATTATGGGAGAGAACCAGAGACCCTGGAGGAAACCCACGCAAACACTGGGAGAACCTTAATCATAAGAAATCACAATTTGGGGGCAGCAGTGTCCTGGTGGTTACTGATTTGGTCTTGTTATTGGAAGGTCGCCGGTTCGATCCCTGGGCAGGTCATGACTGAAGTGCCCTCGAGCAAGGCACCAAACTCCAAACTGCTCCCCGGGCCCATTGGATAGGGTTCCCCAAGACTTTGGGCACATGTTCTCACAGCCTAGTGTGTTCAGTAGTATGTGTGCTTCACTGCACGGATGGGTTAAATGCGGAAATCCAATTTTGTTGTGTGCAATCACATTGGCAAAAAATACATTTAATTAAATTTTAAAAAATACATTTAATTAAATTTTAAAAAATACATTTAATTAAATTTTAAAAAATGCATTTAATTAAATTTAAAAAATACATTTAATTAAATTTAAAAAATACATTTAATTTAATTTAATTAATTTCACCATGTCACCACGTACGTAAAGTATTACTTTTAAAATAATCAATTCCATGTTCATCAGCGAGGTACACTAACAGATTTTACCATTGGTTTTGCCTGCAGGTCCCTGCAGAAAGGTCAACGACTGCCAGAGTGCCATTTAATTAGAAGCAGGAGCTGCTTGGGATGTAAACAACCCCCCCCCACCAAATTGCATACATATTAAAACACCTAGACTTAGGCCTACAATCTGACCACATGATGGAGATGCAGATGGAGCACATCGGTCACCCAAGTGTATTAAAACCGAATGCCTTCAATGTTTGTTCTCAACACGGTTCAAAGTTATGTAAAGCTTCAAAGCGGAGGAGAGAAAGCTGAACTCCTGATCACTCCTCACACGCTCCCTTAAGAGGAGTTATAAACAAACACCGGGAGAAGCTGCACTCTCTACACAAACAACATTTTCAAGTTTAGTCATCAATAAGTGTTTCAACGTTCAGGTTTTTAAAATGTGAGCAACAGTAATGTTGCAGCTAAAGCCTACCTTACACCTAACAACTTCCACGTGATTTTACAGTCGCAGACAAGCTTTCGGGTTAAAATCACGAGAGTCTTGCTAGAGTCGAGTTGCAGTCGCGTCATCTCGATGGTTAAGTGTAAAGTGGTCAGAACTGAAAGTTTTAGTCAGTCTTTTTCGCGTCGAGGCGTTCCGATAAAATCAAACATGTTTAATATCAAGTCGTACAAGTTGTAAGAGTATACAAGAGAATACAAGTCGTAAGAGTTGACTCCAGCAAATAGTGACGTGAACACTGTCGGGAACCAATAGGAGAACTACGGAAGCCACAAAGGCAAGTATAGAGAGTAAGGAGAGCTCGGAAAACTACAGTTCTCCTGGACTGTAGAACAGGAGGAGAACCTGGTGGAGCTGTGGAGCGAGCAAGAGTTTTACCATTTATTACACGACAGAGACGAAAAGGAAAAAAGTGGACAAATTGCTGAAGCCTTCGAAATCCCAGATGAGTGTGCTATGCTAAAGCTAACTAGCTAACTAAACACTACTGAATGGGGCTACTTAATGATCATTTTAATCTTAAAAGTTATTGTTTTCCCCAACAGCTTGAAGAAAATGCTGTTGGAATGCATGGATGTGAATCATATGTTGACAGTCTTTTGAGCTCTGACAGCTCTGTATCTGTAATGCATGTTACTATACGTTGTCTTATTGTGCGTCGAGTTATTTTTGGTACAGAGAAAAGTTTAATAAATACACATTTTGCATTAATTCTATATAAAACGAAAGCAGATGGGAAATAATCTCAAAAGAATCTAGTTGCAGTCTTTAAATTAGTGACCCTGCAAGATCCACAGTCTTTCCAAAATCTTAAGACTAAAAAGTCTGTAGATGTGAGATGGTGTCAGACTTTAGTCTGTTAAAAGTCTTTTCAGAACCTTTTCAAAGTCGTTAGGCGTATGGTAGGCATAAGGGACTGTTTAGACTGAATGAGCCAGTGAGTGCGCTTCAGAGTTCCTCAAGATCACTTCCGTCATTTTGACTCCAGACTTAAAGACACTTGAGAAGTGACAGCAGTGATTTCCAATCCCAGTCTTCATGAGCATTTCCTTTAGAGCTCTTTAAAGCATGCATCCATCCATCATCGTATCTGTATCCAGGTCACAGAGGCAGCATCCATAGCAAAGTAGACCAGACATCCCTCTCCACAGCCACCTCTTCTAGCTCATATGGGAGGATTCCAAGGCCAGCTGAGGGATATAAACTCTCCAGTGTGTTCTGTGTCTTCATTGGGGTCTCCTCCCAACTGGACATGATCAGAACACCTCACCATGGAGCCATCCAGGAGGCTTCCTCACCATGTGTCCGAACCACCTCAACGGGCTCCTCTCGACGTGGAGGAGCAGCGGTTCTACTTTTGATTCTTTCCTGGATGTCTGAGCTCTTCGGTCTCTAAGGGTGTTTTCACACCGGTAGTTTGTTTCTCTGGTCCGAATCAGAGCGTTTACCCCCCTATTTGGTACGTTGTCACACAGGTGCAAACCTGAACGCACCAAAATGCGCCAATAACGAAACCACGTGAACACACTGTCTCCTCTTTTGATCACAGCCGAGTTCGATTACTGTTTTCACACTAGACAAAACAAACCAATGGAGCAAACGAACCAGAGTTCGTTTTAACGGGACCAAATAGTGTTGGTGTGAAAATGTCCTAAAAGAGAGACCAGGCACCCGGTGGAGAAAGCTCATTCCAGCCGCGGAACTTCATTCTTTCAGTCAAAGCTCATGACCCAGTGAGGGTTGGAGTGTTGACTGACTGGTAAACCGAGAGTTCTGCCTTCTGGCTCAGATCTCTTTTCACCACCGCACTGATCTGCCTGTATATCTCCTGCTCCTTCTTACCCCTTCCCAACATTAAAGGAACCATATTACAGAACCCATCATATTGTAGTTTTCTTTTGTAAATAAAGAGCTTGACATATGAAGTAAGCACTAGTAATACACTGCTCAAAAAAATAAAGAGAACACTTAAACAACACAATGTAACTCCAAGTCAGCCACACTTCTGTGAAACCAACCTGTCCAGTTGGGAAGCAACACTGATTGTGAATCAATTTTACTTGCTGTTGTGCAAATGGAACAGACAACAGGT